>CALNHX010006026.1:0-96631 GCA_940337035.1 Agriotes lineatus | reverse complement strand
TCTTTTCACCTGCTTGTCTTGTCTTGTCCTGTCTTGTCCTCCTTTGTCCTGTCTTCTCCTGTGTTGTCCAGTCTTGTCCAGTCTTGTCCAGTCTTGTTCTGCCTTGTCCTGTCTTGTCCTGTCTTGGCCTGTCTTGTCCTGTCTTGTCATGTTTTGTCCTGTCTTGTTCTGTCTTGTTCTGTCTTGTTCTGTCTTGTTCTGTCTTGTTCTGTCTTGTCCTCTCTTGTCCTGTCTTGTCCTGTTTTGTCCTGACTTGTCCTGTCTTGTCCTGTCTTGTCCTGTATTGTCCTGTCTTGTCTTGTCTTGTCCTGTCTTGTCCTGTCTTGTCCTGCCTTGTCCTGTCTTGTCCTTCTCTGTACTGTCTTGTCCTGTCTCCTCCTGTCTTGTCCTGTCTTGTCCTGTTTTGTCCTGTTTTGTCCTGCCTTGTCCTGTCTTGTCCTCTCTTGTCCTGTCTTGTCCTCTCTTGTCCTGTCTTGTCCTGTCTTGTCCTGTTTTGTCCTGACTTGTCCTGTCTTGTCCTGTCTTGTCCTGTCTTGTCATGTTTTGTCCTGTCTTGTTCTGTCTTGTTCTGTCTTGTCCTGTTTTGTCCTCTCTTGTCCTGTCTTGTCCTGTTTTGTCCTGACTTGTCCTGTCTTGTCCTGTCTTGTCCTGTATTGTCCTGTCTTGTCTTGTCTTGTCCTGTTTTGTCCTGTCTTGTTCTGTCTTGTTCTGTCTTGTCCTGTCTCGGCCTGTCTTGTCCTGTCTTGTCATGTTTTGTCCTGTCTTGTTCTGTCTTGCTCTGTCTTGTCCTGTCTTGTCCTGTCTTGTTCTGGCTTGTCCTGTCTTGTCCTGCCTTGTCCTGTCTTGTCCTTCTCTGTACTGTCTTGTCCTGTCTCCTCCTGTATTGTCCTGTCTTGTCCTGTTTTGTCCTGTTTTGTCCTGTATTGTCCTGTGTTGTTCTGTATTGTCCTGTCTTGTACTACCTTGTCTTGTCTTGTCCTGTTTTGTCCTGTTTTGTCCTGTATTTGACTGTCTTGTCCTGTCTTGTCCTGTCTTGTCCTGTTTTGTCCTGTCTTGTCCTGTCTTGTCCTGTCTTGTCCTGTTTTGTCTTGTCTTGTCCTGTCTTGTTCTGTCTTGTCCTGTCTTGTACTGTCTTGTCCTGTCTTGTACTGTCTTGTCCTGTCTTGTACTGTCTTGTCCTGTCTTGTACTGTTTTGTCCTGTCTTGTCCTGTCCTGTCCTGTTTTGTCCTGTCTTGTCCTGTCTTGTCCTTTCTTGTTCTGTCTTGTCCTCTTTTGTTATGTCTTGTCCTGTTTTATCCTGAATTGTCCGGTCTTGTCCTGTCTTGTCCTGTATTGTCCTGTCTTGTCCTTTTTTGTCCTGTTTTGTCCTGTATTTGACTGTCTTGTCCTGTCTTGTCATGTCTTGCCCTGTCTTGTCCTATCTTGTTCTGTCTTGTTCTGTCTTGTGTTTTGTTGTCCGGTCTTGTCCTGTTTTGTCCTGTCTTCTCCTGTCTTGCCCTGCCTTGTCCTGTCTTGTCTGGTTTTGTCCTGTCTTGTCCTGTCTTGTCCTGTCTTGTCCTATCTTGTTCTGTCTTGTTCCGTTTTGTGTTTTGTTGTCAGGTCTTGTTTGGTTTTGTCCTGTCTTTTCCTGTCTTGCCCTGACTTGTCCTGTCTTGTCCTGTTTTGTCCTGTCTTGTCCTGTTTTGTCCTGTCTTGTCCTGTTTTGTCCTGTCTTGTCCTAGCTTGTCCTCTTTTGACCTGCCTTGTCTTGTCTTGTCCTGTCTTGTCCTCCTTTGTCCTGTCTTGTCCTGTTTTGTCCTGTTTTTTCTGTCTTGTCCTGTCTTGTCCTGTCTTGTCCTGTCTTGTCTTGCCTTGTCCTGTCTTGTCCTGTCTTGTCCTTTTTTGTACTGTCTTGTCTTGTCTTGTCCTATCTTGTTCTGTCTTGTTCTGTTTTGTGTTTTGTTGTCAGATCTTGTCTGGTTTTGTCCTGTCTTTTCCTGTCTTGCCCTGACTTGTCCTGTCTTGTCCTGTATTGTCCAGTCTTGTCCAGGTTTCTCCAGTCTTGTCCTTCCTTGTCCTGTCTAGTCCTGTCTTGGCCTGTCTTGTCCTGTCTTGTCCTGTTTTGACCTGTGTTGTTCTGTTTTGTTCTGTCTTGTCCTGTCTTGTCCTCTCTTGTCCTGTCTTGGCCTGTCTTGTTCTGTTTTGTCCTCTCTTGGCCTGTCTTGTCCTGTCTTGTCCTGTTTTGTCCTGTCTTGTTCTGTCTTGTCCTGTCTGGTCCTGCCTTGTCCTGTCTTAGCCTGTCTTGTCTTATCTTGTCCTTTCTTGTCCTGTTTTGTGCTGACTTGTCCTATCTTCTCCTGTCTTGTCCTGTCTTGTCTTGTCTTGTCCTGTCTTTTCCTGTCTTGTCCTGTATTGTCCTGTATTGTCCTTTCTTGTCCTTTCTTGTCCTGTTTTGACATGTCTTGTCCCGTCTTGTCCTTTCCTTTCCTGTCTTGTCCTGTCTTGTCCTGTTTTGTCCTGTCTTGTCATTTCTTGTCCCGTCTTGTCCTGTCTTGACCTGTTTTGTCATGTCTTATCCTGTGTTGTCCTGTGTTATCCAGTCTTGTCCTGTCTTTTCCTGACTTGTCCAGTCTTGTCCTGTCTCGTTCTGTCTTGTCCTGTCTTGTCCTGAATTGTACTGTTTTGTCCTGTTTTGTCCTGTCTTGTCCTGTCTTGATCTGTGTTGTCCAGTCTTGACCTATCTTGTCGTGTCTTATCCTGTCTTGTCCTGCTTTGTCCAGTCTTGTCCTGTCTCGTTCTGTCTTGTCCTGTCTTGTCCTGCCTTGTACTGTCTTGTCCTGTTTTGTCCTGTCTTGTCCTGTCTTGATCTGTGTTGTACAGTCTTGACCTGTCTTGTCGTGTCTTATCCTGTCTTGTCCTCTCTTGTCCTGTCTTGTCCTGTCTTGTCCTGACTTGTCCTCTCCTGTCCTGTCTTCTCCTGTTTTGTCCTGACTTGTCCTGTCTTGTCCTGTCTTGTCCTGTATTGTCCTGTTTTGTCCTGTCTTGTCCTGTTTTGTCTTGTTTTTTCGTGTCTTGTCCTGTCTTGTCCTGTCTTGTCCTGTCTTGTTCTGTCTTGTCCTGTCTTGTCCTGTCTTGTCCTTCTCTGTACTGTCTTGTCCTGTCTCCTCCTGTCTTGTCCTGTCTTGTCCTGTTTTGTCCTGTTTTGTTCTGTATTGTCCTGTCTTGTTCTGTCTTGTCCTGTCTTGTCCTGCTTTGTCTTTTCTTGTCCTGTTTTGTCCTGTTTTGTAATGTATTTGACTGTCTTGTCCTGTCTTGTCCTGTTTTGTCCTGTCTTGCCTGTCTTGTCCTGTTTTGTCTTGTTTTGTCCTGTCTTGTTCTGTCTTGTCCTGTGTTGTACTGTCTTGTCCTGTCTTGTACTGTCTTGTCCTGTCTTGTACTTTTTTGTCCTGTCTTGTCCTGTTTTATCCTGACTTGTCCTGTCTTGTCCTGTCTTGTCCTGTCTTGTCCTGTTTTATCCTGACTTGTCCTGTCTTGTCCTGTCTTGTCCTGTATTGTCCTGTCTTGTCCTGTCTTGTCCTGTTTTGTCCTGTTTTTTTCTGTCTTGTCCTGTCTTGTCCTGTCTTGTCCTGTCTTGTCCTGCCTTGTCCTGTCTTGGCCTGTCTTGTTTTTTTTTGTATTGTTTTGTCCTGTCTTGTCCTTTTTTGTCCTGTTTTGTCCTGTATTCGACTGTCTTGTCCTGTCTTGTCCTGTTTTGCCCTGTCTTGTCCTATCTTGTTCTGTCTTGTTCTGTCTTGTGTTTTGTTGTCCGGTCTTGTCCTGTTTTGTCCTGTCTTCTCCTGTCTTGCCCTGCCTTGTCCTGCCTTGTCTTGTTTTGTCCTGTCTTGTCCTGTTTTGTCCTGTCTTGTCCTAGCTTGTCCTCTTTTCACCTGCCTTGTCTTGTCTTGTCCTGTCTTGTCCTCCTTTGTCCTGTCTTCTCCTGTGTTGTCCAGTCTTGTCCAGTCTTGTCCAGTCTTGTTCTGCCTTGTCCTGTCTTGTCCTGTCTTGGCCTGTCTTGTCCTGTCTTGTCATGTTTTGTCCTGTCTTGTTCTGTCTTGTTCTGTCTTGTTCTGTCTTGTTCTGTCTTGTTCTGTCTTGTCCTCTCTTGTCCTGTCTTGTCCTGTTTTGTCCTGACTTGTCCTGTCTTGTCCTGTCTTGTCCTGTATTGTCCTGTCTTGTCTTGTCTTGTCCTGTCTTGTCCTGTCTTGTCCTGCCTTGTCCTGTCTTGTCCTTCTCTGTACTGTCTTGTCCTGTCTCCTCCTGTCTTGTCCTGTCTTGTCCTGTTTTGTCCTGTTTTGTCCTGCCTTGTCCTGTCTTGTCCTCTCTTGTCCTGTCTTGTCCTCTCTTGTCCTGTCTTGTCCTGTCTTGTCCTGTTTTGTCCTGACTTGTCCTGTCTTGTCCTGTCTTGTCCTGTCTTGTCATGTTTTGTCCTGTCTTGTTCTGTCTTGTTCTGTCTTGTCCTGTTTTGTCCTCTCTTGTCCTGTCTTGTCCTGTTTTGTCCTGACTTGTCCTGTCTTGTCCTGTCTTGTCCTGTATTGTCCTGTCTTGTCTTGTCTTGTCCTGTTTTGTCCTGTCTTGTTCTGTCTTGTTCTGTCTTGTCCTGTCTCGGCCTGTCTTGTCCTGTCTTGTCATGTTTTGTCCTGTCTTGTTCTGTCTTGCTCTGTCTTGTCCTGTCTTGTCCTGTCTTGTTCTGGCTTGTCCTGTCTTGTCCTGCCTTGTCCTGTCTTGTCCTTCTCTGTACTGTCTTGTCCTGTCTCCTCCTGTATTGTCCTGTCTTGTCCTGTTTTGTCCTGTTTTGTCCTGTATTGTCCTGTGTTGTTCTGTATTGTCCTGTCTTGTACTACCTTGTCTTGTCTTGTCCTGTTTTGTCCTGTTTTGTCCTGTATTTGACTGTCTTGTCCTGTCTTGTCCTGTCTTGTCCTGTTTTGTCCTGTCTTGTCCTGTCTTGTCCTGTCTTGTCCTGTTTTGTCTTGTCTTGTCCTGTCTTGTTCTGTCTTGTCCTGTCTTGTACTGTCTTGTCCTGTCTTGTACTGTCTTGTCCTGTCTTGTACTGTCTTGTCCTGTCTTGTACTGTTTTGTCCTGTCTTGTCCTGTCCTGTCCTGTTTTGTCCTGTCTTGTCCTGTCTTGTCCTTTCTTGTTCTGTCTTGTCCTCTTTTGTTATGTCTTGTCCTGTTTTATCCTGAATTGTCCGGTCTTGTCCTGTCTTGTCCTGTATTGTCCTGTCTTGTCCTGTCTTGTCCTGTTTTGTCCTGTTTTTTTCTGTCTTGTCCTGTCTTGTCCTGTCTTGTCCAGTCTTGTCCTGTCTTGTCCTGCCTTGTCCTGTCTTGTCCTGTCTTGTCCTTTTTGTATTGTCTTGTCCTGTCTCCTCCTGCCTTGTCCTGTCTTGTCCTTTTTTGTACTGTTTTGTCCTGTATTTGACTATCTTGTCCTGTCTTGTCCTGTCTTCTCCTATCTTGTTCTGTCTTGTTCTGTCTTCTGTTTTGTTGTCCGGTCTTGTCCTGTTTTGTCCTGTCTTAGCCTGCCTTGGCCTGCCTTGTCCTGTCTTGTCCTGTTTTGTCTTGTCTTGTCCTGTTTCTTCCTGTCTTGTCCTAGCTTGTCCTTTTTTGACCTGCCTTGTCTTGTCTTGTCCTGTGTTGTCCTCCTTTGTCCTGTCTTCTCCTGTGTTGTCCAGTCTTGTCCAGTCTTGACCAGTCTTGTCCTGCCTTGTCCTGTCTTGTCCTGTCTTCGCCTGCCTTGTCCTGTTTTGTCCTGTTTTGTCCTGTCTTGTTCTGTCTTGTTCTGTCTTGTCCTGTCTTGTCCTCTCTTGTCCTCTCTTGTCCTGTCTTGGCCTGTCTTGTCATGTTTTGTCCTGTCTTGTCCTGTCTTGTTCTGTCTTGTCCTGTCTTGTCCTGTCTTGTCCTGTCTTGTCCTGTCTTGTTCTGTCTTGTCCTGTCTTGTCCTGCCCTGTCTTGTCTTGTCCTGTTTTGTCCTGTCTTGTCCTGTCTAGTCCTGCCTTGTCCTGTCTTGTTCTGTTTCGTCCTCTCTTGGCCTGTCTTGTCCTGTCTTGTCCAGTTTTGTACTGTCTTGTTCCGTCTTGTCCTGTCTGGTCCTGCCTTGTCTTGTCTTGTCCTCTCTTGCCTTATCTTGTCCTCTCTTGTCCTGTTTTGTGCTGACTTGTCCTATCTTCTCCTGTCTTGTCCTGTCTTGTCCTGTGTTGTCCTGTGTTATCCAGTCTTGTCCTGTATTGTCCTGTTTTATCCTGTCTTGTCCTTTTTTGTCCTGTCTTGACATGTCTTGTCCTGTCTTGTCCTTTGTTTTCCTGTCTTGTCCTGTCTTGTCCTGTCTTGTCCTGTCTTGTACTTTCTTGTCCTGTCTTGACATGTCTTGTCCGGTCTTGTCCTGTCTTGTCCTGTTTTGTCCTGTCTTGTACTTTCTTGTCCTGTCTTGACATGTCTTGTCCGGTCTTGTCCTGTCTTGTCCTGTATTGTCCTGTCTTGTCCTGTTTTGTCATTTCTTGTCCTGTCTTGTCCTGTCTTGTTCTGTTTTGTCCTGTTTTGTCATGTCTTGTCCTGTGTTGTCCTGTGTTGTCTAGTCTTGTCCTGTCTTGTCCTCTTTTGTCATTTCTTGTCCTGTCTTGTCCTGTCTTGACCTGTTTTGTCATGTCTTGTCCTGTGTTGTCCTGTGTTATCCAGTCTTGTCCTGTCTTGTCCCTGTCTTGACCTGTTTTATCCTGTCTTGTCCTGCTTTGTCCAGTCTTGTCCTGTCTCGTTCTGTCTTGTCCTGTCTTGTCCTGACTTGTACTGTCTTGTCCTGTTTTGTCCTGTCTTGTCCTGTCTTGATCTGTGTTGTCCAGTCTTGACCTGCCTTGCCGTGTCTTATCCTGTCTTGTCCTGTCTTGTCCTGTCTTGTCCTTTCTTGTCCTCTCCTGTCCTGTCTTGTCCTGTTTTGTCCTGACTTGTCCTGTCTTGTCCTGTCTTGCCCTGCATTGTTCTGTCTTGTCCTGTCTTGTCCTGTTTTGTCCTGTTTTTTCCTGCTTTGTCCTGTCTTGTCCTGTCTTGTCCTGTCTTGTCCTGTTTTGTCCTCTCTTGTCCTGTCTTGTCCTGTCTTGTCCTGTTTTGTCTTGTCTTGTACTGTCTTGTCCTGTCTTGTACTGTCTTGTCCTGTCTTGTACTGTTTTGTCCTGTCTTGTCCTGTCTTGTCCTGTTTTGTCCTGTCTTGTCCTGTCTTGTCCTTTCTTGTTCTGTCTTGTCCTCTTTTGTCCTGTCTTGTCCTGTTTTATCCTGACTTGTCCTGTCTTGTCCTGTATTGTCCTGTCTTGTCCTGTCTTGTCCTGTCTTTTCCTATCTTGTTCTGTCTTGTCCTGTTTTGTCCTGTGTTGTTCTGTTTTGTTCTGTTTTGTCCTGTCTTGTCCTCTCTTGTTCTGTCTTGGCCTGTCTTGTCCTGTCTTGTCCTGTCTTGTCCTGTCTTGTTCTGTCTTGTCCTGTCTTGTCCTGTCTTGTTCTGTCTTGTCCTGTCTTGTCCTGCCTTGTCTTGTCTTGACCTGTTCTGTCCTGTCTTGTCCTGTCTTGTCCTACCTTGTCCTGTCTTGTTCTGTTTTGTCCTCTCTTGGCCTGTCTTGTCCTGTCTTGTCCTGTTTTGTCCTTTTTTGTCCTGTATTTGACTGTCTTGTCCTGTCTTGTCCTGTCTTGTTCTGTCTTGTCCTGTCTTGTCCTGTTTTCTCCTGTCTTGTTCTGTCTTGTCCTGTCTGGCCCTGCCTTGTCCTGTCTTAGCCTGTCTTGTCTTATCTTGTCCTTTTTTGTCCTGTTTTGTGCTGACTTGTCCTATCTTCTCCTGTCTTGTCCTGTCTTGTCTTGTCTTGTCCTGTCTTTTCCTGTCTTGTCCTGTATTGTCCTGTATTGTAATGCCTTGTCCTTTCTTGTCCTGTTTTGACATGTCTTGTCCCGTCTTGTCCTTTCTTTTCCTGTCTTGTCCTGTCTTGTCCTGCCTTGTCCTGTCTTGTCCTGTCTTGTCCTTTTTTGTCCTGTCTTGTCCTGTATTGTCCTGTCTTGTCTTGTCTTGTCCTGTTTCGTCCTGTTTTTTCCTGTCTTGTTCTGTGTTGTCCTGTCTTGTTCTGTCTTGTCCTGTCTTGTCCTGTCTTGTCCTGCCTTGTCCTGTCTTGTCCTTCTCTGTACTGTCTTGTCCTGTCTCCTCCTGTCTTGTCCTGTCTTGTCCTGTTTTGTCCTGTTTTGTCCTGTATTGTCCTGTCTTGTTCTGTCTTGTCCTGTCTTGTCCTGTCTTGTCCTGTCTTGTCTTTTTCTGTATTGTTTTGTCCTGTCTCCTCCTGCCTTGTCCTGTCTTGTCCTTTTTTGTCCTGTTTTGCCCTGTATTTGACTGCCTTGTCCTGTCTTGTCCTTTTTTGTCCTGTTTTGCCCTGTATTTGACTGTCTTGTCCTGTCTTGTCCTGTCTTGTCCTGTCTTGCCCTATCTTGTTCTGTCTTGTTCTGTCTTGTGTTTTGTTGTCCGGTCTTGTCCTGTTTTGTCCTGTCTTGTTCTGTCTTTTTCTGTCTTGTCCTGTATTGTCCTGTTTTGTCTTGTCTTGTCCTTTCTTGTCCTGTTTTGACATGTCTTGTCCTGTCTTGTCCTTTCTTTTCCTGTCTTGTCCTGTCTTGTCCTGTCTTGTCCTGTCTTGTCCTGTTTTGTCCTGTCTTGTCCTTCCTTGTCCTGTCTTGACATGTCTTGTCCTGTCTTGTCCTGTCTTGTCCTGTTTTGTCATTTCTTGTCCTGTCTTGTCCTGTCTTGCCCTGTTTTGTCCTGTTTTGCCATGTCTTGTCCTGTGTTGTCCTGTGTTGTCTAGTCTTGTCCTGTCTTGTCCTCTTTTGTCAGTTCTTGTCCTGTCTTGTCCTGTCTTGACCTGTTTTGTCATGTCTTGTCCTGTGTTGTCCTGTGTTATCCAGTCTTGTCCTGTCTTGTCCTGTCTTGTCCTGTCTTGTCCTGTCTTGTCCCTGTGTTGACCTGTTTTGTTATGTATTGTCCTGCTTTGTCCAGTCTTGTCCTGTCTCGTTCTGTCTTGTCCTGTCTTGTCCTGCCTTGTACTGTCTTGTCCTGTTTTGTCCTGTCTTGTCCTGTCTTGATCTGTGTTGTCCAGTCTTGACCTGCCTTGTCGTGTCTTATCCTGTCTTGTCCTCTCCTGTCCTGTCTTGTCCTGTCTTGTCCTGTCTTGTCCTGTTTTGTCCTGCCTTGTCCTGTCTTGTCCTGCTCTGTACTGTCTTGTCCTGTCTCCTCCTGTCTTGTCCTGTCTTGTCCTGTCTTGCTCTGTCTTGTCCTGTTTTGTCCTGTTTTGTCCTGTATTGTCCTGCCTTGTTCTGTCTTGTTCTGTCTTGTCCTGTATTTGACTGGTTTGTCCTGTCTTGTAGTGTTTTGTCCTGTCTTGTCCTGTCTTGTCCTGTTTTGTCTTGTCTTCTCCTGTCTTGTTCTGTTTTGTCCTGTCTTGTACTGTCTTGTCCTGTCTGGTACTGTCTTGTCCTGTCTTGTACTGTTTTGTCCTGTCTTGTCCTGTCTTGTCCGGTTTGTCTTGTCCTGTTCGGTCTTGTCCTTTCTTGTTCTGTCTTGTCCTCTTTTGTCCTGTCTTGTTCTGTCTTGTCCTGTCTTGTACTGTCTTGTCCTGTCTTGTACTGTTTTGCCCTGTCTTGTCCTGTCATGCCCTGTTTTGTCCTGTCTTGTCCTGTCTTGTCCTTTCTGGTTCTGTCTTGTCCTCTTTTGTCCTGTCTTGTCCTGTTTTATCATAAATTGTCCTGCCTTGTTCTGTCTTGTCCTGTATTGTCCTGCCTTGTCCTGTCTTGTCCTGTTTTGTCCTGTTTTTTCTGTCTTGTCCTGTCTTGTCCTGTCTTGTCCTGCCTTGTCCTGTCTAGGACTGTCTTGTTTTTTTTTGTATTGTCTTGTCCTGTCTCCTCCTGCCTTGTCCTGTCTTGTCCTTTTTTGTCCTGTTTTGCCCTGTATTTGACTGTCTTGTCCTGTCTTGTCCTATCTTGTTCTGTCTTGTTCTGTCTTGTGTTTTGTTGTCCGGTCTTGTCCTGTTTTGTCCTGTCTTCTCCTGTCTTGCCCTGCCTTGTCCTGTCTTGTCTTGTTTTGTCCTGTCTTGTCCTGTTTTGTCCTGTCTTGTCCTAGCTTGTCCTCTTTTGAACTGCCTTGTCTTGTCTTGTCCTGTCATGTCCTCCTTTGTCCTGTCTTCTCCTGTGTTGTCCAGTCTTTTCCAATCTTGTCCAGTCTCCTCCTGCCTTGTCCTGTCTTGTCCTTTTTTGTACTGTTTTGTCCTGTATTTGACTATCTTGTCCTGTCTTGTCCTGTCTTGTCCTATCTTGTTCTGTCTTGTTCTGTCTTCTGTTTTGTTGTCCGGTCTTGTCCTGTTTTGTCCTGTCTTAGCCTGCCTTGGCCTGCCTTGTCCTGCCTTGTCCTGTTTTGTCTTGTCTTGTCCTGTTTTGTCCTGTCTTGTCCTAGCTTGTCCTTTTTTGACCTGCCTTGTCTTGTCTTGTCCTGTGTTGTCCTCCTTTGTCCTGTCTTCTCCTGTGTTGTCCAGTCTTGTCCAGTCTTGACCAGTCTTGTCCTGCCTTGTCCTGTCTTGTCCTGTCTTCGCCTGCCTTGTCCTGTTTTGTCCTGTTTTGTCCTGTCTTGTTCTGTCTTGTTCTGTCTTGTCCTGTCTTGTCCTCTCTTGTCCTGTCTTGGCCTGTCTTGTCCTGTTTTGTCCTGTCTTGTCCTGTCTTGTTCTGTCTTGTCCTGTCTTGTCCTGTCTTGTCCTGTCTTGTCCTGTCTTGTTCTGTCTTGTCCTGTCTTGTCCTGCCCTGTCTTGTCTTGTCCTGTTTTGTCCTGTCTTGTTCTGTTTCGTCCTCTCTTGGCCTGTCTTGTCCTGTCTTGTCCAGTCTTGTCCTGTCTTGTCCTGCCTTGTCCTGTCTTGTCCTGTCTTGTCCTTTTTGTATTGTCTTGTCCTGTCTCCTCCTGCCTTGTCCTGTCTTGTCCTTTTTTGTACTGTTTTGTCCTGTATTTGACTATCTTGTCCTGTCTTGTCCTGTCTTCTCCTATCTTGTTCTGTCTTGTTCTGTCTTCTGTTTTGTTGTCCGGTCTTGTCCTGTTTTGTCCTGTCTTAGCCTGCCTTGGCCTGCCTTGTCCTGTCTTGTCCTGTTTTGTCTTGTCTTGTCCTGTTTCTTCCTGTCTTGTCCTAGCTTGTCCTTTTTTGACCTGCCTTGTCTTGTCTTGTCCTGTGTTGTCCTCCTTTGTCCTGTCTTCTCCTGTGTTGTCCAGTCTTGTCCAGTCTTGACCAGTCTTGTCCTGCCTTGTCCTGTCTTGTCCTGTCTTCGCCTGCCTTGTCCTGTTTTGTCCTGTTTTGTCCTGTCTTGTTCTGTCTTGTTCTGTCTTGTCCTGTCTTGTCCTCTCTTGTCCTCTCTTGTCCTGTCTTGGCCTGTCTTGTCATGTTTTGTCCTGTCTTGTCCTGTCTTGTTCTGTCTTGTCCTGTCTTGTCCTGTCTTGTCCTGTCTTGTCCTGTCTTGTTCTGTCTTGTCCTGTCTTGTCCTGCCCTGTCTTGTCTTGTCCTGTTTTGTCCTGTCTTGTCCTGTCTAGTCCTGCCTTGTCCTGTCTTGTTCTGTTTCGTCCTCTCTTGGCCTGTCTTGTCCTGTCTTGTCCAGTTTTGTACTGTCTTGTTCCGTCTTGTCCTGTCTGGTCCTGCCTTGTCTTGTCTTGTCCTCTCTTGCCTTATCTTGTCCTCTCTTGTCCTGTTTTGTGCTGACTTGTCCTATCTTCTCCTGTCTTGTCCTGTCTTGTCCTGTGTTGTCCTGTGTTATCCAGTCTTGTCCTGTATTGTCCTGTTTTATCCTGTCTTGTCCTTTTTTGTCCTGTCTTGACATGTCTTGTCCTGTCTTGTCCTTTGTTTTCCTGTCTTGTCCTGTCTTGTCCTGTCTTGTCCTGTCTTGTACTTTCTTGTCCTGTCTTGACATGTCTTGTCCGGTCTTGTCCTGTCTTGTCCTGTTTTGTCCTGTCTTGTACTTTCTTGTCCTGTCTTGACATGTCTTGTCCGGTCTTGTCCTGTCTTGTCCTGTATTGTCCTGTCTTGTCCTGTTTTGTCATTTCTTGTCCTGTCTTGTCCTGTCTTGTTCTGTTTTGTCCTGTTTTGTCATGTCTTGTCCTGTGTTGTCCTGTGTTGTCTAGTCTTGTCCTGTCTTGTCCTCTTTTGTCATTTCTTGTCCTGTCTTGTCCTGTCTTGACCTGTTTTGTCATGTCTTGTCCTGTGTTGTCCTGTGTTATCCAGTCTTGTCCTGTCTTGTCCCTGTCTTGACCTGTTTTATCCTGTCTTGTCCTGCTTTGTCCAGTCTTGTCCTGTCTCGTTCTGTCTTGTCCTGTCTTGTCCTGACTTGTACTGTCTTGTCCTGTTTTGTCCTGTCTTGTCCTGTCTTGATCTGTGTTGTCCAGTCTTGACCTGCCTTGCCGTGTCTTATCCTGTCTTGTCCTGTCTTGTCCTGTCTTGTCCTGTCTTGTCCTCTCCTGTCCTGTCTTGTCCTGTTTTGTCCTGACTTGTCCTGTCTTGTCCTGTCTTGCCCTGCATTGTTCTGTCTTGTCCTGTCTTGTCCTGTTTTGTCCTGTTTTTTCCTGCTTTGTCCTGTCTTGTCCTGTCTTGTCCTGTCTTGTCCTGTTTTGTCCTCTCTTGTCCTGTCTTGTCCTGTCTTGTCCTGTTTTGTCTTGTCTTGTACTGTCTTGTCCTGTCTTGTACTGTCTTGTCCTGTCTTGTACTGTTTTGTCCTGTCTTGTCCTGTCTTGTCCTGTTTTGTCCTGTCTTGTCCTGTCTTGTCCTTTCTTGTTCTGTCTTGTCCTCTTTTGTCCTGTCTTGTCCTGTTTTATCCTGACTTGTCCTGTCTTGTCCTGTATTGTCCTGTCTTGTCCTGTCTTTTCCTATCTTGTTCTGTCTTGTCCTGTTTTGTCCTGTGTTGTTCTGTTTTGTTCTGTTTTGTCCTGTCTTGTCCTCTCTTGTTCTGTCTTGGCCTGTCTTGTCCTGTCTTGTCCTGTCTTGTCCTGTCTTGTTCTGTCTTGTCCTGTCTTGTCCTGTCTTGTTCTGTCTTGTCCTGTCTTGTCCTGCCTTGTCTTGTCTTGACCTGTTCTGTCCTGTCTTGTCCTGTCTTGTCCTACCTTGTCCTGTCTTGTTCTGTTTTGTCCTCTCTTGGCCTGTCTTGTCCTGTCTTGTCCTGTTTTGTCCTTTTTTGTCCTGTATTTGACTGTCTTGTCCTGTCTTGTCCTGTCTTGTTCTGTCTTGTCCTGTCTTGTCCTGTTTTCTCCTGTCTTGTTCTGTCTTGTCCTGTCTGGCCCTGCCTTGTCCTGTCTTAGCCTGTCTTGTCTTATCTTGTCCTTTTTTGTCCTGTTTTGTGCTGACTTGTCCTATCTTCTCCTGTCTTGTCCTGTCTTGTCTTGTCTTGTCCTGTCTTTTCCTGTCTTGTCCTGTATTGTCCTGTATTGTAATGCCTTGTCCTTTCTTGTCCTGTTTTGACATGTCTTGTCCCGTCTTGTCCTTTCTTTTCCTGTCTTGTCCTGTCTTGTCCTGCCTTGTCCTGTCTTGTCCTGTCTTGTCCTTTTTTGTCCTGTCTTGTCCTGTATTGTCCTGTCTTGTCTTGTCTTGTCCTGTTTCGTCCTGTTTTTTCCTGTCTTGTTCTGTGTTGTCCTGTCTTGTTCTGTCTTGTCCTGTCTTGTCCTGTCTTGTCCTGCCTTGTCCTGTCTTGTCCTTCTCTGTACTGTCTTGTCCTGTCTCCTCCTGTCTTGTCCTGTCTTGTCCTGTTTTGTCCTGTTTTGTCCTGTATTGTCCTGTCTTGTTCTGTCTTGTCCTGTCTTGTCCTGTCTTGTCCTGTCTTGTCTTTTTCTGTATTGTTTTGTCCTGTCTCCTCCTGCCTTGTCCTGTCTTGTCCTTTTTTGTCCTGTTTTGCCCTGTATTTGACTGCCTTGTCCTGTCTTGTCCTTTTTTGTCCTGTTTTGCCCTGTATTTGACTGTCTTGTCCTGTCTTGTCCTGTCTTGTCCTGTCTTGCCCTATCTTGTTCTGTCTTGTTCTGTCTTGTGTTTTGTTGTCCGGTCTTGTCCTGTTTTGTCCTGTCTTGTTCTGTCTTTTTCTGTCTTGTCCTGTATTGTCCTGTTTTGTCTTGTCTTGTCCTTTCTTGTCCTGTTTTGACATGTCTTGTCCTGTCTTGTCCTTTCTTTTCCTGTCTTGTCCTGTCTTGTCCTGTCTTGTCCTGTCTTGTCCTGTTTTGTCCTGTCTTGTCCTTCCTTGTCCTGTCTTGACATGTCTTGTCCTGTCTTGTCCTGTCTTGTCCTGTTTTGTCATTTCTTGTCCTGTCTTGTCCTGTCTTGCCCTGTTTTGTCCTGTTTTGCCATGTCTTGTCCTGTGTTGTCCTGTGTTGTCTAGTCTTGTCCTGTCTTGTCCTCTTTTGTCAGTTCTTGTCCTGTCTTGTCCTGTCTTGACCTGTTTTGTCATGTCTTGTCCTGTGTTGTCCTGTGTTATCCAGTCTTGTCCTGTCTTGTCCTGTCTTGTCCTGTCTTGTCCTGTCTTGTCCCTGTGTTGACCTGTTTTGTTATGTATTGTCCTGCTTTGTCCAGTCTTGTCCTGTCTCGTTCTGTCTTGTCCTGTCTTGTCCTGCCTTGTACTGTCTTGTCCTGTTTTGTCCTGTCTTGTCCTGTCTTGATCTGTGTTGTCCAGTCTTGACCTGCCTTGTCGTGTCTTATCCTGTCTTGTCCTCTCCTGTCCTGTCTTGTCCTGTCTTGTCCTGTCTTGTCCTGTTTTGTCCTGCCTTGTCCTGTCTTGTCCTGCTCTGTACTGTCTTGTCCTGTCTCCTCCTGTCTTGTCCTGTCTTGTCCTGTCTTGCTCTGTCTTGTCCTGTTTTGTCCTGTTTTGTCCTGTATTGTCCTGCCTTGTTCTGTCTTGTTCTGTCTTGTCCTGTATTTGACTGGTTTGTCCTGTCTTGTAGTGTTTTGTCCTGTCTTGTCCTGTCTTGTCCTGTTTTGTCTTGTCTTCTCCTGTCTTGTTCTGTTTTGTCCTGTCTTGTACTGTCTTGTCCTGTCTGGTACTGTCTTGTCCTGTCTTGTACTGTTTTGTCCTGTCTTGTCCTGTCTTGTCCGGTTTGTCTTGTCCTGTTCGGTCTTGTCCTTTCTTGTTCTGTCTTGTCCTCTTTTGTCCTGTCTTGTTCTGTCTTGTCCTGTCTTGTACTGTCTTGTCCTGTCTTGTACTGTCTTGTCCTGTCTTGTACTGTTTTGCCCTGTCTTGTCCTGTCATGCCCTGTTTTGTCCTGTCTTGTCCTGTCTTGTCCTTTCTGGTTCTGTCTTGTCCTCTTTTGTCCTGTCTTGTCCTGTTTTATCATAAATTGTCCTGCCTTGTTCTGTCTTGTCCTGTATTGTCCTGCCTTGTCCTGTCTTGTCCTGTTTTGTCCTGTTTTTTCTGTCTTGTCCTGTCTTGTCCTGTCTTGTCCTGCCTTGTCCTGTCTAGGACTGTCTTGTTTTTTTTTGTATTGTCTTGTCCTGTCTCCTCCTGCCTTGTCCTGTCTTGTCCTTTTTTGTCCTGTTTTGCCCTGTATTTGACTGTCTTGTCCTGTCTTGTCCTATCTTGTTCTGTCTTGTTCTGTCTTGTGTTTTGTTGTCCGGTCTTGTCCTGTTTTGTCCTGTCTTCTCCTGTCTTGCCCTGCCTTGTCCTGTCTTGTCTTGTTTTGTCCTGTCTTGTCCTGTTTTGTCCTGTCTTGTCCTAGCTTGTCCTCTTTTGAACTGCCTTGTCTTGTCTTGTCCTGTCATGTCCTCCTTTGTCCTGTCTTCTCCTGTGTTGTCCAGTCTTTTCCAATCTTGTCCAGTCTCCTCCTGCCTTGTCCTGTCTTGTCCTTTTTTGTACTGTTTTGTCCTGTATTTGACTATCTTGTCCTGTCTTGTCCTGTCTTGTCCTATCTTGTTCTGTCTTGTTCTGTCTTCTGTTTTGTTGTCCGGTCTTGTCCTGTTTTGTCCTGTCTTAGCCTGCCTTGGCCTGCCTTGTCCTGCCTTGTCCTGTTTTGTCTTGTCTTGTCCTGTTTTGTCCTGTCTTGTCCTAGCTTGTCTTTTTTTGACCTGCCTTGTCTTGTCTTGTCCTGTGTTGTCCTCCTTTGTCCTGTCTTCTCCTGTGTTGTCCAGTCTTGTCCAGTCTTGACCAGTCTTGTCCTGCCTTGTCCTGTCTTGTCCTGTCTTCGCCTGCCTTGTCCTGTTTTGTCCTGTTTTGTCCTGTCTTGTTCTGTCTTGTTCTGTCTTGTCCTGTCTTGTCCTCTCTTGTCCTGTCTTGGCCTGTCTTGTCCTGTTTTGTCCTGTCTTGTCCTGTCTTGTTCTGTCTTGTCCTGTCTTGTCCTGTCTTGTCCTGTCTTGTCCTGTCTTGTTCTGTCTTGTCCTGTCTTGTCCTGCCCTGTCTTGTCTTGTCCTGTTTTGTCCTGTCTTGTTCTGTTTCGTCCTCTCTTGGCCTGTCTTGTCCTGTCTTGTCCAGTTTTGTACTGTCTTGTTCCGTCTTGTCCTGTCTGGTCCTGCCTTGTCTTGTCTTGTCCTCTCTTGCCTTATCTTGTCCTCTCTTGTCCTGTTTTGTGCTGACTTGTCCTATCTTCTCCTGTCTTGTCCTGTCTTGTCCTGTGTTGTCCTGTGTTATCCAGTCTTGTCCTGTATTGTCCTGTTTTATCCTGTCTTGTCCTTTTTTGTCCTGTCTTGACATGTCTTGTCTTGTCTTGTCCTTTCTTTTCCTGTCTTGTCCTGTCTTGTCCTGTCTTGTCCTGTCTTGTACTTTCTTGTCCTGTCTTGACATGTCTTGTCCGGTCTTGTCCTGTCTTGTCCTGTTTTGTCCTGTCTTGTACTTTCTTGTCCTGTCTTGACATGTCTTGTCCGGTCTTGTCTTGTCTTGTCCTGTCTTGTCCTGTCTTGTCCTGTTTTGTCATTTCTTGTCCTGTCTTGTCCTGTCTTGTTCTGTTTTGTCCTGTTTTGTCATGTCTTGTCCTGTGTTGTCCTGTGTTGTCTAGTCTTGTCCTGTCTTGTCCTCTTTTGTCATTTCTTGTCCTGGCTTGTCCTGTCTTGACCTGTTTTGTCATGTCTTGTCCTGTGTTGTCCTGTGTTATCCAGTCTTGTCCTGTCTTGTCCCTGTCTTGACCTGTTTTATCCTGTCTTGTCCTGCTTTGTCCAGTCTTGTCCTGTCTCGTTCTGTCTTGTCCTGTCTTGTCCTGACTTGTACTGTCTTGTCCTGTTTTGTCCTGTCTTGTCCTGTCTTGATCTGTGTTGTCCAGTCTTGACCTGCCTTGCCGTGTCTTATCCTGTCTTGTCCTGTCTTGTCCTGTCTTGTCCTCTCCTGTCCTGTCTTGTCCTGTTTTGTCCTGACTTGTCCTGTCTTGTCCTGTCTTGCCCTGCATTGTCCTGTCTTGTCCTGTCTTGTCCTGTTTTGTCCTGTTTTTTCCTGTTTTGTCCTGTCTTGTCCTGTCTTGTCCTGTCTTGTCCTGTTTTGTCCTCTCTTGTCCTGTCTTGTCCTGTCTTGTCCTGTTTTGTCTTGTCTTGTACTGTCTTGTCCTGTCTTGTACTGTCTTGTCCTGTCTTGTACTGTTTTGTCCTGTCTTGTCCTGTCTTGTCCTGTTTTGTCCTGTCTTGTTCTGTCTTGTCCTTTCTTGTTCTGTCTTGTCCTCTTTTGTCCTGTCTTGTCCTGTTTTATCCTGACTTGTCCTGTCTTGTCCTGTATTGTCCTGTCTTGTCCTGTCTTGTCCTGTCTTGTCCTGTTTTGTCCTCTTTTTTTCTGTCTTGTCCTGTCTTGTCCTGTCTTATCCTGTCTTGTCCTGCCTTGTCCTGGCTTGTCCTGTCTTGTCCTTTTTTGTACTGTTTTGTCCTGTCTTGTCCTATCTTGTTCTGTCTTGTCCTGTTTTGTCCTGTGTTGTTCTGTTTTGTTCTGTTTTGTCCTGTCTTGTCCTCTCTTGTTCTGTCTTGGCCTGTCTTGTCCTGTCTTGTCCTGTCTTGTCCTGTCTTGTTCTGTCTTGTCCTGTCTTGTCCTGTCTTGTTCTGTCTTGTCCTGTCTTGTCCTGCCTTGTCTTGTCTTGACCTGTTCTGTCCTGTCTTGTCCTGTCTTGTCCTACCTTGTCCTGTCTTGTTCTGTTTTGTCCTCTCTTGGCCTGTCTTGTCCTGTCTTGTCCTGTTTTGTCCTTTTTTGTCCTGTATTTGACTGTCTTGTCCTGTCTTGTCCTGTCTTGTTCTGTCTTGTCCTGTCTTGTCCTGTTTTGTCCTGTCTTGTTCTGTCTTGTCCTGTCTGGCCCTGCCTTGTCTTGTCTTAGCCTGTCTTGTCTTATCTTGTCCTTTTTTGTCCTGTTTTGTGCTGACTTGTCCTATCTTCTCCTGTCTTGTCCTGTCTTGTCTTGTCTTGTCCTGTCTTTTCCTGTCTTGTCCTGTATTGTCCTGTATTGTAATGCCTTGTCCTTTCTTGTCCTGTTTTGACATGTCTTGTCCCGTCTTGTCCTTTCTTTTCCTGTCTTGTCCTGTCTTGTCCTGCATTGTCCTGTCTTGTCCTTTTTTGTCCTGTCTTGTCCTGTATTGTCCTGTCTTGTCTTGTCTTGTCCTGTTTCGTCCTGTTTTTTCCTGTCTTGTTCTGTGTTGTCCTGTCTTGTTCTGTCTTGTCCTGTCTTGTCCTGTCTTGTCCTGCCTTGTCCTGTCTTGTCCTTCTCTGTACTGTCTTGTCCTGTCTCCCTCTGTCTTGTCCTGTCTTGTCCTGTTTTGTCCTGTTTTGTCCTGTATTGTCCTGTCTTGTTCTGTCTTGTCCTGTCTTGTCCTGTCTTGTCCTGTCTTGTCTTTTTCTGTATTGTTTTGTCCTGTCTCCTCCTGCCTTGTCCTGTCTTGTCCTTTTTTGTCCTGTTTTGCCCTGTATTTGACTGCCTTGTCCTGTCTTGTCCTTTTTTGTCCTGTTTTGCCCTGTATTTGACTGTCTTGTCCTGTCTTGTCCTGTCTTGCCCTATCTTGTTCTGTCTTGTTCTGTCTTGTGTTTTGTTGTCCGGTCTTGTCCTGTTTTGTCCTGTCTTGTTCTGTCTTTTTCTGTCTTGTCCTGTATTGTCCTGTTTTGTCTTGTCTTGTCCTTTCTTGTCCTGTCTTGACATGTCTTGTCCTGTCTTGTCCTTTCTTTTCCTGTCTTGTCCTGTCTTGTCCTGTCTTGTCCTGTCTTGTCCTGTTTTGTCCTGTCTTGTCCTTCCTTGTCCTGTCTTGACATGTCTTGTCCTGTCTTGTCCTGTATTGTCCTGTCTTGTCCTGTTTTGTCATTTCTTGTCCTGTCTTGTCCTGTCTTGCCCTGTTTTGTCCTGTTTTGCCATGTCTTGTCCTGTGTTGTCCTGTGTTGTCTAGTCTTGTCCTGTCTTGTCCTCTTTTGTCAGTTCTTGTCCTGTCTTGTCCTGTCTTGACCTGTTTTGTCATGTCATGTCCTGTGTTGTCCTGTGTTATCCAGTCTTGTCCTGTCTTGTCCTGTCTTGTCCTGTCTTGTCCAGTCTTGTCCCTGTGTTGACCTGTTTTGTTATGTATTGTCCTGCTTTGTCCAGTCTTGTCCTGTCTCGTTCTGTCTTGTCCTGTCTTGTCCTGCCTTGTACTGTCTTGTCCTGTTTAGTCCTGTCTTGTCCTGTCTTGATCTGTGTTGTCCAGTCTTGACCTGCCTTGTCGTGTCTTATCCTGTCTTGTCCTCTCCTGTCCTGTCTTGTCCTGTCTTGTCCTGTCTTGTCCTGTCTTGTCCTGTTTTGTCCTGCCTTGTCCTGTCTTGTCCTGCTCTGTACTGTCTTGTCCTGTCTCCTCCTGTCTTGTCCTGTCTTGTAGTGTCTTGCTCTGTCTTGTCCTGTTTTGTCCTGTTTTGTCCTGTATTGTCCTGTCTTGTTCTGTCTTGTTCTGTCTTGTCCTGTCGTCACCTGTCTTGTCCTGTCTTGTCCTGTTTTGTCCTGTATTTGACTGTCTTGTCCTGTCTTGTAGTGTTTTGTCCTGTCTTGTCCTGTCTTGTCCTGTTTTGTCTTGTCTTCTCCTGTCTTGTTGTGTTTTGTCCTGTCTTGTACTGTCTTGTCCTGTCTAGTACTGTCTTGTCCTGTCTTGTACTGTTTTGTCCTGTCTTGTCCTGTCTTGTCCGGTTTGTCTTGTCCTGTTCGGTCTTGTCCTTTCTTGTTCTGTCTTGTCCTCTTTTGTCCTGTCTTGTTCTGTCTTGTCCTGTCTTGTACTGTCTTGTCCTGTCTTGTACTGTCTTGTCCTGTCTTGTACTGTTTTGCCCTGTCTTGTCCTGTCATGCCCTGTTTTGTCCTGTCTTGTCCTGTCTTGTCCTTTCTGGTTCTGTCTTGTCCTCTTTTGTCCTGTCTTGTCCTGTTTTATCATAAATTGTCCTGCCTTGTTCTGTCTTGTCTTGTATTGTCCTGCCTTGTCCTGTCTTGTCCTGTTTTGTCCTGTTTTTTCTGTCTTGTCCTGTCTTGTCCTGTCTTGTCCTGCCTTGTCCTGCCTAGGACTGTCTTGTTTTTTTTTGTATTGTCTTGTCCTGTCTCCTCCTGCCTTGTCCTGTCTTGTCCTTTTTTGTCCTGTTTTGCCCTGTATTTGACTGTCTTGTCCTGTCTTGTCCTATTTTGTTCTGTCTTGTTCTGTCTTGTGTTTTGTTGTCCGGTCTTGTCCTGTTTTGTCCTGTCTTCTCCTGTCTTGCCCTGCCTTGTCCTGTCTTGTCTTGTTTTGTCCTGTCTTGTCCTGTTTTGTCCTGTCTTGTCCTAGCTTGTCCTCTTTTGTTCTGCCTTGTCTTGTCTCGTCCTGTCATGTCCTCCTTTGTCCTGTCTTCTCCTGTGTTGTCCAGTCTTCTCCAATCTTGTCCAGTCTTCTCCTGCCTTGTCCTGTCTTGTCCTGCTTTGGCCTGTCTTGTCTTGTCTTTTCCTGTTTTGTCCTGTCGTGTTCTGTCTTGTTCTGTCTTGTCCTGTCTTGTCCTCTCTTGTCCTGTCTTGTCCTGTTTTTTCCTGACTTGTCTTGTCTTGTCCTGTCTTGTCCTGTATTGTCCTGTCTTGTCTTGTCTTGTCCTGTTTCGTCCTGTTTTTTTCTCTCTTGTTCTGTCTTGTCCTGTCTTGTCCTGTATTGTCCTGTCTTGTCTTGTCTTGTCCTGTTTTGTCCTGTGTTGTTCTGTTTTGTCCTGTCTTGTCCTGTTTTGTCCTGACTTGTCTTGTCTTGTCCTGTCTTGTCCTGTATTGTCCTGTCTTGTCTTGTCTTGTCCTGTTTTGTCCTGTGTTGTTCTGTTTTTTTCTGTCTTGTCCTGTCTTGTCCTCTCTTGTTCTGTCTTGGCCTGTCTTGTCTTGTCTTGTCCTGTTTTGTCCTGTGTTGTTCTGTTTTGTCCTGTCTTGTCCTGTTTTGTCCTGACTTGTCTTGTCTTGTCCTGTCTTGTCCTGTATTGTCCTGTCTTGTCTTGTCTTGTCCTGTTTTGTCCTGTGTTGTTCTGTTTTTTTCTGTCTTGTCCTGTCTTGTCCTCTCTTGTTCTGTCGTGTTCTGTCTTGTTCTGTCTTGTCCTGTCTTGTCCTCTCTTGTCCTGTCTTGTCCTGTTTTTTCCTGACTTGTCTTGTCTTGTCCTGTCTTGTCCGGTATTGTCCTGTCTTGTCTTGTCTTGTCCTGTTTCGTCCTGTTTTTTTCTGTCTTGTTCTGTCTTGTCCTGTCTTGTCCTGTATTGTCCTGTCTTGTCTTGTCTTGTCCTGTTTTGTCCTGTGTTGTTCTGTTTTGTCCTGTCTTGTCCTGTTTTGTCCTGACTTGTCTTGTCTTGTCCTGTCTTGTCCTGTATTGTCCTGTCTTGTCTTGTCTTGTCCTGTTTTGTCCTGTGTTGTTCTGTTTTTTTCTGTCTTGTCCTGTCTTGTCCTCTCCTGTCCTGTCTTGTCCTGTTTTGTCCTGACTTGTCCCGTCTTGTCCTGTCTTGTCCTGTATTGTCCTGTCTTGTCCTGTCTTGTCCTGTTTTGTCCTATTTTTTCCTGTTTTGTCCTGTCTCGTCCTGTCTTGTCCTGTCTTGTCCTGTTTTGTCCTGTCTTGTCCTGTCTTGTTCTGTCTTGTCCTGTTTTGTCTTGTCTTGTACTGTCTTGTCCTGTCTTGTACTGTCTTGTCCTGTTTTGTACTGTTTTGTCCTGTCTTGTCCTGTCTTGTCCTGTTTTGTCCTGTCTTGTCCTGTCTTGTCCTTTCTTGTTCTGTCTTGTCCTCTTTTGTCCTGTCTTGTCCTGTTTTATCCTGACTTGTCCTGTCTTGTCCTGTATTGTCCTGTCTTGTCCTGTCTTGTCCTGTTTTGTCCTGTTTTTTCTGTCTTGTCCTGTCTTGTCCTGTCTTGTCCTTTTTTGTCCTGTATTGTCCTGTCTTGTCCTATCTTGTTCTGTCTTGTTCCGTTTTGTGTTTTGTTGTCAGGTCTTGTTTGGTTTTGTCCTGTCTTTTCCTGTCTTGCCCTGACTTGTCCTGTCTTGTCCTGTTTTGTCCTGTCTTGTCCTGTTTTGTCCTGTCTTGTCCTAGCTTGTCCTCTTTTGACCTGCCTTGTCTTGTCTTGTCCTGTCTTGTCCTCCTTTGTCCTGTCTTGTCCTTATTTGACCTGTTTTTTTCTGTCTTGTCCTGTCTTGTCCTGTCTTGTCCTGTCTTGTCTTGCCTTGTCCTGTCTTGTCCTGTCTTGTTCTGTTTTGTGTTTTGTTGTCAGGTCTTGTCTGGTTTTGTCCTGTCTTTTCCTGTCTTGCCCTGACTTGTCCTGTCTTGTCCTGTGTTGTCCAGTCTTGTCCAGGTTTCTCCAGTCTTGTCCTTCCTTGTCCTGTCTAGTCCTGTCTTGGCCTGTCTTGTTCTGTCTTGTCCTGTTTTGACCTGTGTTGTTCTGTTTTGTTCTGTCTTGTCCTGTCTTGTCCTCTCTTGTCCTGTCTTGGCCTGTCTTGTCCTGTCTTGTCCTGTCTTGTCCTGTCTTGTTCTGTCTTGTCCTGTCTTGTCCTGTCTTGTTCTGTCTTGTCCTGTCTTGTCCTGCCTTGTCTTGTCTTGTCCTGTTCTGTCCTGTCTTGTCCCGTCTTGTCCTACCTTGTCCTGTCTTGTTCTGTTTTGTCCTCTCTTGGCCTGTCTTGTCCTGTCTTGTCCTGTTTTGTCCTGTCTTGTTCTGTCTTGTCCTGTCTGGTCCTGCCTTGTCCTGTCTTAGCCTGTCTTGTCTTATCTTGTCCTTTCTTGTCCTGTTTTGTGCTGACTTGTCCTATCTTTTCCTGTCTTGTCCTGTCTTGTCTTGTCTTGTCCTGTCTTTTCCTGTCTTGTCCTGTATTGTCCTGTATTGTCCTGTCTTGTCCTTTCTTGTCCTGTTTTGACATGTCTTGTCCCGTCTTGTCCTTTCCTTTCCTGTCTTGTCCTGTCTTGTCCTGTCTTGTCCTGTTTTGTCCTGTCTTGTCCTTTCTTGTCCTGTCTTGACATGTCTTGTCCTGTCTTGTCCTGTCTTGTCCTGTCTTGTCCTGTTTTATCATTTCTTGTCCTGTCTTGTCCTGTCTTGTCCTGTTTTGTCCTGTTTTGTCATGTCTTGTTCTGTGTTGTTTTGTGTTGTCTAGTCTTGTCCTGTCTTGTCCTCTTTTGTCATTTCTTGTCCTGTCTTGTCCTGTCTTGACCTGTTTTGTCATGTCTTATCCTGTGTTGTCCTGTGTTATCCAGTCTTGTCCTGTCTTTTCCTGACTTGTCCAGTCTTGTCCTGTCTCGTTCTGTCTTGTCCTGTCTTGTCCTGAATTGTACTGTTTTGTCCTGTTTTGTCCTGTCTTGTCCTGTCTTGATCTGTGTTGTCCAGTCTTGACCTGTCTTGTCGTGTCTTATCCTGTCTTGTCCTGCTTTGTCCAGTCTTGTCCGGTCTCGTTCTGTCTTGTCCTGTCTTGTCCTGCCTTGTACTGTCTTGTCCTGTTTTGTCCTCTCTTGGCCTGTCTTGTCCTGTCTTGTCCTGTTTTGTCCTTTTTTGTCCTGTATTTGACTGTCTTGTCCTGTCTTGTCCTGTCTTGTTCTGTCTTGTCCTGTCTTGTCCTGTTTTGTCCTGTCTTGTTCTGTCTTGTCCTGTCTGGCCCTGCCTTGTCTTGTCTTAGCCTGTCTTGTCTTATCTTGTCCTTTTTTGTCCTGTTTTGTGCTGACTTGTCCTATATTCTCCTGTCTTGTCCTGTCTTGTCTTGTCTTGTCCTGTCTTTTCCTGTCTTGTCCTGTATTGTCCTGTATTGTAATGCCTTGTCCTTTCTTGTCCTGTTTTGACATGTCTTGTCCCGTCTTGTCCTTTCTTTTCCTGTCTTGTCCTGTCTTGTCCTGCCTTGTCCTGTCTTGTCCTTTTTTGTCCTGTCTTGTCCTGTATTGTCCTGTCTTGTCTTGTCTTGTCCTGTTTCGTCCTGTTTTTTCCTGTCTTGTTCTGTGTTGTCCTGTCTTGTTCTGTCTTGTCCTGTCTTGTCCTGTCTTGTCCTGCCTTGTCCTGTCTTGTCCTTCTCTGTACTGTCTTGTCCTGTCTCCTCCTGTCTTGTCCTGTCTTGTCCTGTTTTGTCCTGTTTTGTCCTGTATTGTCCTGTCTTGTTCTGTCTTGTCCTGTCTTGTCCTGTCTTGTCCTGTCTTGTCTTTTTCTGTATTGTTTTGTCCTGTCTCCTCCTGCCTTGTCCTGTCTTGTCCTTTTTTGTCCTGTTTTGCCCTGTATTTGACTGCCTTGTCCTGTCTTGTCCTTTTTTGTCCTGTTTTGCCCTGTATTTGACTGTCTTGTCCTGTCTTGTCCTGTCTTGTCCTGTCTTGCCCTATCTTGTTCTGTCTTGTTCTGTCTTGTGTTTTGTTGTCCGGTCTTGTCCTGTTTTGTCCTGTCTTGTTCTGTCTTTTTCTGTCTTGTCCTGTATTGTCCTGTTTTGTCTTGTCTTGTCCTTTCTTGTCCTGTCTTGACATGTCTTGTCCTGTCTTGTCCTTTCTTTTCCTGTCTTGTCCTGTCTTGTCCTGTCTTGTCCTGTCTTGTCCTGTTTTGTCCTGTCTTGTCCTTCCTTGTCCTGTCTTGACATGTCTTGTCCTGTCTTGTCCTGTATTGTCCTGTCTTGTCCTGTTTTGTCATTTCTTGTCCTGTCTTGTCCTGTCTTGCCCTGTTTTGTCCTGTTTTGCCATGTCTTGTCCTGTGTTGTCCTGTGTTGTCTAGTCTTGTCCTGTCTTGTCCTCTTTTGTCAGTTCTTGTCCTGTCTTGTCCTGTCTTGACCTGTTTTGTCATGTCTTGTCCTGTGTTGTCCTGTGTTATCCAGTCTTGTCCTGTCTTGTCCTGTCTTGTCCTGTCTTGTCCTGTCTTGTCCCTGTGTTGACCTGTTTTGTTATGTATTGTCCTGCTTTGTCCAGTCTTGTCCTGTCTCGTTCTGTCTTGTCCTGTCTTGTCCTGCCTTGTACTGTCTTGTCCTGTTTTGTCCTGTCTTGTCCTGTCTTGATCTGTGTTGTCCAGTCTTGACCTGCCTTGTCGTGTTTTATCCTGTCTTGTCCTCTCCTGTCCTGTCTTGTCCTGTCTTGTCCTGTCTTGTCCTGTCTTGTCCTGTTTTGTCCTGCCTTTTCCTGTCTTGTCCTGCTCTGTACTGTCTTGTCCTGTCTCCTCCTGTCTTGTCCTGTCTTGTCCTGTCTTGCTCTGTCTTGTCCTGTTTTGTCCTGTTTTGTCCTGTATTGTCCTGTCTTGTTCTGTCTTGTTCTGTCTTGTCCTGTCGTCACCTGTCTTGTCCTGTCTTGTCCTGTTTTGTCCTGTATTTGACTGTCTTGTCCTGTCTTGTAGTGTTTTGTCCTGTCTTGTCCTGTCTTGTCCTGTTTTGTCTTGTCTTCTCCTGTCTTGTTCTGTTTTGTCCTGTCTTGTACTGTCTTGTCCTGTCTAGTACTGTCTTGTCCTGTCTTGTACTGTTTTGTCCTGTCTTGTCCTGTCTTGTCCGGTTTGTCTTGTCCTGTTCGGTCTTGTCCTTTCTTGTTCTGTCTTGTCCTCTTTTGTCCTGTCTTGTTCTGTCTTGTCCTGTCTTGTACTGTCTTGTCCTGTCTTGTACTGTCTTGTCCTGTCTTGTACTGTTTTGCCCTGTCTTGTCCTGTCATGCCCTGTTTTGTCCTGTATTGTCCTGTCTTGTCCTTTCTGGTTCTGTCTTGTCCTCTTTTGTCCTGTCTTGTCCTGTTTTATCATAAATTGTCCTGCCTTGTTCTGTCTTGTCCTGTATTGTCCTGCCTTGTCCTGCCTTGTCCTGTCTTGTCCTGTTTTGTCCTGTTTTTTCTGTCTTGTCCTGTCTTGTCCTGTCTTGTCCTGCCTTGTCCTGTCTAGGACTGTCTTGTTTTTTTTTGTATTGTCTTGTCCTGTCTCCTCCTGCCTTGTCCTGTCTTGTCTTGTTTTGTCCTGTCTTGTCCTGTTTTGTCCTGTCTTGTCCTAGCTTGTCCTCTTTTGACCTGCCTTGTCTTGTCTTGTCCTGTCATGTCCTCCTTTGTCCTGTCTTCTCCTGTGTTGTCCAGTCTTCTCCAATCTTGTCCAGTCTTCTCCTGCCTTGTCCTGTCTTGTCCTGCTTTGGCCTGTCTTGTCTTGTCTTTTCCTGTTTTGTCCTGTCGTGTTCTGTCTTGTTCTGTCTTGTCCTGTCTTGTCCTCTCTTGTCCTGTCTTGTCCTGTTTTTTCCTGACTTGTCTTGTCTTGTCCTGTCTTGTCCTGTATTGTCCTGTCTTGTCTTGTCTTGTCCTGTTTCGTCCTGTTTTTTTCTGTCTTGTTCTGTCTTGTCCTGTCTTGTCCTGTATTGTCCTGTCTTGTCTTGTCTTGTCCTGTTTTGTCCTGTGTTGTTCTGTTTTGTCCTGTCTTGTCCTGTTTTGTCCTGACTTGTCTTGTCTTGTCCTGTCTTGTCCTGTATTGTCCTGTCTTGTCTTGTCTTGTCCTGTTTTGTCCTGTGTTGTTCTGTTTTTTTCTGTCTTGTCCTGTCTTGTCCTCTCTTGTTCTGTCTTGGCCTGTCTTGTCTTGTCTTGTCCTGTTTTGTCCTGTGTTGTTCTGTTTTGTCCTGTCTTGTCCTGTTTTGTCCTGACTTGTCTTGTCTTGTCCTGTCTTGTCCTGTATTGTCCTGTCTTGTCTTGTCTTGTCCTGTTTTGTCCTGTGTTGTTCTGTTTTTTTCTGTCTTGTCCTGTCTTGTCCTCTCTTGTTCTGTCGTGTTCTGTCTTGTTCTGTCTTGTCCTGTCTTGTCCTCTCTTGTCCTGTCTTGTCCTGTTTTTTCCTGACTTGTCTTGTCTTGTCCTGTCTTGTCCTGTATTGTCCTGTCTTGTCTTGTCTTGTCCTGTTTCGTCCTGTTTTTTTCTGTCTTGTTCTGTCTTGTCCTGTCTTGTCCTGTATTGTCCTGTCTTGTCTTGTCTTGTCCTGTTTTGTCCTGTGTTGTTCTGTTTTGTCCTGTCTTGTCCTGTTTTGTCCTGACTTGTCTTGTCTTGTCCTGTCTTGTCCTGTATTGTCCTGTCTTGTCTTGTCTTGTCCTGTTTTGTCCTGTGTTGTTCTGTTTTTTTCTGTCTTGTCCTGTCTTGTCCTCTCCTGTCCTGTCTTGTCCTGTTTTGTCCTGACTTGTCCCGTCTTGTCCTGTCTTGTCCTGTATTGTCCTGTCTTGTCCTGTCTTGTCCTGTTTTGTCCTATTTTTTCCTGTTTTGTCCTGTCTCGTCCTGTCTTGTCCTGTCTTGTCCTGTTTTGTCCTGTCTTGTCCTGTCTTGTTCTGTCTTGTCCTGTTTTGTCTTGTCTTGTACTGTCTTGTCCTGTCTTGTACTGTCTTGTCCTGTTTTGTACTGTTTTGTCCTGTCTTGTCCTGTCTTGTCCTGTTTTGTCCTGTCTTGTCCTGTCTTGTCCTTTCTTGTTCTGTCTTGTCCTCTTTTGTCCTGTCTTGTCCTGTTTTATCCTGACTTGTCCTGTCTTGTCCTGTATTGTCCTGTCTTGTCCTGTCTTGTCCTGTTTTGTCCTGTTTTTTCTGTCTTGTCCTGTCTTGTCCTGTCTTGTCCTTTTTTGTCCTGTATTGTCCTGTCTTGTCCTATCTTGTTCTGTCTTGTTCCGTTTTGTGTTTTGTTGTCAGGTCTTGTTTGGTTTTGTCCTGTCTTTTCCTGTCTTGCCCTGACTTGTCCTGTCTTGTCCTGTTTTGTCCAGTCTTGTCCTGTTTTGTCCTGTCTTGTCCTAGCTTGTCCTCTTTTGACCTGCCTTGTCTTGTCTTGTCCTGTCTTGTCCTCCTTTGTCCTGTCTTGTCCTTATTTGTCCTGTTTTTTTCTGTCTTGTCCTGTCTTGTCCTGTCTTGTCCTGTCTTGTCTTGCCTTGTCCTGTCTTGTCCTGTCTTGTTCTGTTTTGTGTTTTGTTGTCAGGTCTTGTCTGGTTTTGTCCTGTCTTTTCCTGTCTTGCCCTGACTTGTCCTGTCTTGTCCTGTGTTGTCCAGTCTTGTCCAGGTTTCTCCAGTCTTGTCCTTCCTTGTCCTGTCTAGTCCTGTCTTGGCTTGTCTTGTTCTGTCTTGTCCTGTTTTGACCTGTGTTGTTCTGTTTTGTTCTGTCTTGTCCTGTCTTGTCCTCTCTTGGCCTGTCTTGGCCTGTCTTGTCCTGTCTTGTCCTGTCTTGTCCTGTCTTGTTCTGTCTTGTCCTGTCTTGTCCTGTCTTGTTCTGTCTTGTCCTGTCTTGTCCTGCCTTGTCTTGTCTTGTCCTGTTCTGTCCTGTCTTGTCCCGTCTTGTCCTACCTTGTCCTGTCTTGTTCTGTTTTGTCCTCTCTTGGCCTGTCTTGTCCTGTCTGGTCCTGCCTTGTCCTGTCTTAGCCTGTCTTGTCTTATCTTGTCCTTTCTTGTCCTGTTTTGTGCTGACTTGTCCTATCTTTTCCTGTCTTGTCCTGTCTTGTCTTGTCTTGTCCTGTCTTTTCCTGTCTTGTCTTGTATTGTCCTGTATTGTCCTGTCTTGTCCTTTCTTGTCCTGTTTTGACATGTCTTGTCCCGTCTTGTCCTTTCCTTTCCTGTCTTGTCCTGTCTTGTCCTGTCTTGTCCTGTTTTGTCCTGTCTTGTCCTTTCTTGTCCTGTCTTGACATGTCTTGTCCTGTCTTGTCCTGTCTTGTCCTGTCTTGTCCTGTTTTATCATTTCTTGTCCTGTCTTGTCCTGTCTTGTCCTGTTTTGTCCTGTTTTGTCATGTCTTGTTCTGTGTTGTTTTGTGTTGTCTAGTCTTGTCCTGTCTTGTCCTCTTTTGTCATTTCTTGTCCTGTCTTGTCCTGTCTTGACCTGTTTTGTCATGTCTTATCCTGTGTTGTCCTGTGTTATCCAGTCTTGTCCTGTCTTTTCCTGACTTGTCCAGTCTTGTCCTGTCTCGTTCTGTCTTGTCCTGTCTTGTCCTGAATTGTACTGTTTTGTCCTGTTTTGTCCTGTCTTGTCCTGTCTTGATCTGTGTTGTCCAGTCTTGACCTGTCTTGTCGTGTCTTATCCTGTCTTGTCCTGCTTTGTCCAGTCTTGTCCGGTCTCGTTCTGTCTTGTCCTGTCTTGTCCTGCCTTGTACTGTCTTGTCCTGTTTTGTCCTGTCTTGTCCTGTCTTGTTCTGTCTTGTCCTGTCTTGTCCTCTCTTGTCCTGTCTTGTCCTGTTTTGTCCTGACTTGTCCTGTCTTGTCCTGTCTTGTCCTGTATTGTCCTGTCTTGTCTTGTCTTGTCCTGTCTTGTCCAGTCTTGTCCTGCCTTGTCCTGTCTTGTCCTGTCTTGGCCTGTCTTGTCCTGTCTTGTCATGTTTTGTCCTGTCTTGTTCTGTCTTGTTCTGTCTTGTCCTGTCTTGGCCTGTCTTGTCCTGTCTTGTCATGTTTTGTCCTGTCTTGTTCTGTCTTGTTCTGTCTTGTCCTGTCTTGTCCTGTCTTGTCCTCTCTTGTCCTGTCTTGTCCTGCCTTGTCCTGTCTTGTCCTTCTCTGTACTGTCTTGTCCTGTCTCCTCCTGTCTTGTCCTGTCTTGTCCTGTTTTGTCCTGTTTTGTCCTGTATTGTCCTGTGTTGTTCTGTATTGTCCTGTCTTGTCCTGCCTTGTCTTGTCTTGTCCTGTTTTGTCCTGTTTTGTCCAGTATTTGACTGTCTTGTCCTGTCTTGTCCTGTCTTGTCCTGTTTTGTCCTGTCTTGTCCTGTCTTGTCCTGTTTTGTCTTGTCTTGTCCTGTCTTGTTCTGTCTTGTCCTGTCTTGTACTGTCTTGTCCTGTCTTGTACTGTCTTGTCCTGTCTTGTACTGTTTTGTCCTGTCTTGTCCTGTCTTGTCCTGTTTTGTCCTGTCTTGTCCTGTCTTGTCCTGTCTTGTACTTTCTTGTTCTGTCTTGTCCTCTTTTGTTATGTCTTGTTCTGTTTTATCCTGAATTGTCCGGTCTTGTCCTGTATTGTCCTGTCTTGTCCTGTCTTGTCCTGTCTTGTCCTGCCTTGTCCTGTCTTGTCCTGTCTTGTCCTTTTTGTATTGTCTTGTCCTGTCTCCTCCTGCCTTGTCCTGTCTTGTCCTTTTTTGTACTGTTTTGTCCTGTATTTGACTATCTTGTCCTGTCTTGTCCTGTCTTGTCCTATCTTGTTCTGTCTTGTTCTGTCTTCTGTTTTGTTGTCCGGTATTGTCCTGTTTTGTCCTGTCTTCTCCTGCCTTGGCCTGCCTTGTCCTGTCTTGTCCTGTTTTGTCTTGTCTTGTCCTGTTTTGTCCTGTCTTGTCCTAGCTTGTCCTTTTTTAACCTGCCTTGTCTTGTCTTGTCCTGTGTTGTCCTCCTTTGTCCTGTCTTCTCCTGTGTTGTCCAGTCTTGTCCAGTCTTGACCAGTCTTGTCCTGCCTTGTCCTGTCTTGTCCTGTCTTCGCCTGTCTTGTCTTGTTTTGTCCTGTTTTGTCCTGTTTTGTCCTGTCTTGTTCTATCTTGTTCTGTTTTGTCCTGTCTTGTCCTCTCTTGTCCTGTCTTGTCCTGTCTTGTCCTGTTTTGTCCTGTCTTGTCCTGTCTTGTTCTGTCTTGTCCTGTCTTGTCCTGTCTTGTCCTGTCTTGTCCTGTCTTGTTCTGTCTTGACCTGTCTTGTCCTGCCTTGTCTTGTCTTGTCCTGTTTTGTCCTGTCTTGTCCTGTCTAGTCCTGCCTTGTCCTGTCTTGTTCTGTTTCGTCCTCTCTTGGCCTGTCTTGTCCTGTCTTGTCCAGTTTTGTACTGTCTTGTTCCGTCTTGTCCTGTCTGGTCCTGCCTTGTCCTGTCTTGTCCTCTCTTGCCTTATCTTGTCCTCTCTTGTCCTGTTTTGTGCTGACTTGTCCTATCTTCTCCTGTCTTGTCCTGTCTTGTTTTGTGTTGTCCTGTGTTATCCAGTCTTGTCCTGTATTGTCCTGTTTTGTCCTGTCTTGTCCTTTTTTGTCCTGTCTTGACATGTCTTGTCCTGTCTTGTCCTTTCTTTTCCTGTCTTGTCCTGTCTTGTCCTGTCTTGTCCTGTTTTGTCCTCTCTTGTCCTTTCTTGTCCTGTCTTGACATGTCTTGTCCGGTCTTGTCCTGTCTTGTCCTGTCTTGTCCTGTCTTGTCCTGTCTTGTCCTGTCTTGTCCTGTTTTGTCATTTCTTGTCCTGTCTTGTCCTGTCTTGTTCTGTTTTGTCCTGTTTTGTCATGTCTTGTCCTGTGTTGTCCTGTGTTGTCTAGTTTTGTCCTGTCTTGTCCTCTTTTGTCATTTCTTGTCCTGTCTTGTCCTGTCTTGACCTGTTTTGTCATGTCTTGTCCTGTGTTGTCCTGTGTTATCCAGTCTTGTCCTGTCTTGGCTTGTCTTGTTTTTTTTTTGTATTGTTTTGTCCTGTCTCCTCCTGCCTTGTCCTGTCTTTTCCTTTTTTGTCCTGTTTTGTCCTGTATTTGACTGTCTTGTCCTGTCTTGTCCTGTCTTGCCCTGTCTTGTCCTATCTTGTTCTGTCTTGTTCTGTCTTGTGTTTGTTGTCCGGTTTTGTCCTGTTTTGTCCTGTCTTCTCCTGTCTTGTCCTGTCTTGTCCTATCTTGTTCTGTCTTGTTCCGTTTTGTGTTTTGTTGTCAGGTCTTGTTTGGTTTTGTCCTGTCTTTTCCTGTCTTGCCCTGACTTGTCCTGTCTTGTCCTGTTTTGTCCTGTCTTGTCCTGTTTTGTCCTGTCTTGTCCTGTTTTGTCCTGTCTTGTCCTAGCTTGTCCTCTTTTGACCTGCCTTGTCTTGTCTTGTCCTGTCTTGTCCTCCTTTGTCCTGTCTTGTCCTGTTTTTTTCTGTCTTGTCCTGTCTTGTCCTGTCTTGTCCTGTCTTGTCTTGCCTTGTCCTGTCTTGTCCTGTCTTGTCCTTTTTTGTACTGTCTTGTCTTGTCTTGTCCTATCTTGTTCTGTCTTGTTCTGTTTTGTGTTTTGTTGTCAGATCTTGTCTGGTTTTGTCCTGTCTTTTCCTGTCTTGCCCTGACTTGTCCTGTCTTGTCCTGTGTTGTCCAGTCTTGTCCAGGTTTCTCCAGTCTTGTCCTTCCTTGTCCTGTCTAGTCCTGTCTTGGCCTGTCTTGTCCTGTCTTGTCCTGTTTTGACCTGTGTTGTTCTGTTTTGTTCTGTCTTGTCCTGTCTTGTCCTCTCTTGTCCTGTCTTGGCCTGTCTTGTTCTGTTTTGTCCTCTCTTGGCCTGTCTTGTCCTGTCTTGTCCTGTTTTGTCCTGTCTTGTTCTGTCTTGTCCTGTCTGGTCCTGCCTTGTCCTGTCTTAGCCTGTCTTGTCTTATCTTGTCCTTTCTTGTCCTGTTTTTGTGCTGACTTGTCCTATCTTCTCCTGTCTTGTCCTGTCTTGTCTTGTCTTGTCCTGTCTTTTCCTGTCTTGTCCTGTATTGTCCTGTATTGTCCTTTCTTGTCCTTTCTTGTCCTGTTTTGACATGTCTTGTCCCGTCTTGTCCTTTCCTTTCCTGTCTTGTCCTGTCTTGTCCTGTTTTGTCCTGTCTTGTCCTTTCTTGTCCTGTCTTGGCATGTCTTGTCCTGTCTTGTCCTGTCTTGTCCTGTCTTGTCCTGTTTTATCATTTCTTGTCCTGTCTTGTCCTGTCTTGTCCTGTTTTGTCCTGTTTTGTCATGTCTTGTTCTGTGTTGTTTTGTGTTGTCTAGTCTTGTCCTGTCTTGTCCTCTTTTGTCATTTCTTGTCCTGTCTTGTCCTGTCTTGACCTGTTTTGTCATGTCTTATCCTGTGTTGTCCTGTGTTATCCAGTCTTGTCCTGTCTTTTCCTGACTTGTCCAGTCTTGTCCTGTCTCGTTCTGTCTTGTCCTGTCTTGTCCTGAATTGTACTGTTTTGTCCTGTTTTGTCCTGTCTTGTCCTGTCTTGATCTGTGTTGTCCAGTCTTGACCTGTCTTGTCGTGTCTTATCCTGTCTTGTCCTGCTTTGTCCAGTCTTGTCCTGTCTCGTTCTGTCTTGTCCTGTCTTGTCCTGCCTTGTACTGTCTTGTCCTGTTTTGTCCTGTCTTGTCCTGTCTTGATCTGTGTTGTACAGTCTTGACCTGTCTTGTCGTGTCTTATCCTGTCTTGTCCTGTCTTGTCCTCTCTTGTCCTGACTTGTCCTCTCCTGTCCTGTCTTGTTCTGTCTTGTTCTGTCTTGTTCTGTCTTGTCCTCTCTTGTCCTGTCTTGTCCTGTTTTGTCCTGACTTGTCCTGTCTTGTCCTGTCTTGTCCTGTATTGTCCTGTCTTGTCTTGTCTTGTCCTGTCTTGTCCTGTCTTGTCCTGCCTTGTTCTGTCTTGTCCTTCTCTGTACTCTCTTGTCCTGTCTCCTCCTGTCTTGTCCTGTCTTGTCCTGTTTTGTCCTGTTTTGTCCTGCCTTGTCCTGTCTTGTCCTCTCTTGTCCTGTCTTGTCCTCTCTTGTCCTGTCTTGTCCTGTCTTGTCCTGTTTTGTCCTGACTTGTCCTGTCTTGTCCTGCCTTGTCCTGTCTTGTCATGTTTTGTACTGTCTTGTTCTGTCTTGTTCTGTCTTGTCCTGTTTTGTCCTGACTTGTCCTGTCTTGTCCTGTCTTGTCCTGTATTGTCCTGTCTTGTCTTGTCTTGTCCTGTTTTGTCCTGTCTTGTTCCGTCTTGTTCTGTCTTGTCCTGTCTTGGCCTGTCTTGTCCTGTCTTGTCATGTTTTGTCCTGTCTTGTTCTGTCTTGCTCTGTCTTGTCCTGTCTTGTCCTGTCTTGTCCTGTTTTGTCCTGTCTTGTCCTAGCTTGTCCTCTTTTCACCTGCCTTGTCTTGTCTTGTCCTGTCTTGTCCTCCTTTGTCCTGTCTTGTCCTGTCTTGTCCTGTCTTGTCCTGTCTTGTCCTGCCTTGTCCTGTCTTGTCCTTCTCTGTACTGTCTTGTCCTGTCTCCTCCTGTATTGTCCTGTCTTGTCCTGTTTTGTCCTGTTTTGTCCTGTATTGTCCTGTGTTGTTCTGTATTGTCCTGTCTTGTCCTACCTTGTCTTGTCTTGTCCTGTTTTGTCCTGTTTTGTCCTGTATTTGACTGTCTTGTCCTGTCTTGTCCTGTCTTGTCCTGTTTTGTCCTGTCTTGTCCTGTCTTGTCCTGTCTTGTCCTGTTTTGTCTTGTCTTGTCCTGTCTTGTTCTGTCTTGTCCTGTCTTGTACTGTCTTGTCCTGTCTTGTACTGTCTTGTCCTGTCTTGTACTGTTTTGTCCTGTCTTGTCCTGTCCTGTCCTGTTTTGTCCTGTCTTGTCCTGTCTTGTCCTGTCTTCGCCTGTCTTGTCCTGTTTTGTCCTGTTTTGTCCTGTCTTGTTCTATCTTGTTCTGTCTTGTCCTGTCTTGTCCTCTCTTGTCCTGTCTTGGCCTGTCTTGTCCTGTTTTGTCCTGTCTTGTCCTGTCTTGTTCTGTCTTGTCCTGTCTTGTCCTGTCTTGTCCTGTCTTGTCCTGTCTTGTTCTGTCTTGACCTGTCTTGTCCTGCCTTGTCTTGTCTTGTCCTGTTTTGTCCTGTCTTGTCCTGTCTAGTCCTGCCTTGTCCTGTCTTGTTCTGTTTCGTCCTCTCTTGGCCTGTCTTGTCCTGTCTTGTCCAGTTTTGTACTGTCTTGTTCCGTCTTGTCCTGTCTGGTCCTGCCTTGTCCTGTCTTGTCCTCTCTTGCCTTATCTTGTCCTCTCTTGTCCTGTTTTGTGCTGACTTGCCCTATCTTCTCCTGTCTTGTCCTGTCTTGTCCTGTGTTGTCCTGTGTTATCCAGTCTTGTCCTGTATTGTCCTGTTTTGTCCTATCTTGTCCTTTTTTGTCCTGTCTTGACATGTCTTGTCCTGTCTTGTCCTTTCTTTTCCTGTCTTGTCCTGTCTTGTCCTGTCTTGTCCTGTTTTGTCCTGTCTTGTCCTTTCTTGTCCTGTCTTGACATGTCTTGTCCGGTCTTGTCCTGTCTTGTCCTGTCTTGTCCTGTCTTGTCCTGTCTTGTCCTGTCTTGTCCTGTTTTGTAATTTCTTGTCCTGTCTTGTCCTGTCTTGTTCTGTTTTGTCCTGTTTTGTCATGTCTTGTCCTGTGTTGTCCTGTGTTGTCTAGTTTTGTCTTGTCTTGTCCTCTTTTGTCATTTCTTGTCCTGTCTTGTCCTGTCTTGACCTGTTTTGTCATGTCTTGTCCTGTCTTGCCCTGTCTTGTCCTTTTTTGTCCTGTTTTGTCCTGTATTTGACTGTCTTGTCCTGTCTTGTCCTGTCTTGCCCTGTCTTGTCCTATCTTGTTCTGTCTTGTTCTGTCTTGTGTTTTCTTGTCCGGTCTTGTCCTGTTTTGTCCTGTCTTCTCCTGTCTTGTCCTGTCTTGTCCTATCTTGTTCTGTCTTGTTCCGTTTTGTGTTTTGTTGTCAGGTCTTGTTTGGTTTTGTCCTGTCTTTTCCTGTCTTGCCCCGACTTGTCCTGTCTTGTCCTGTTTTGTCCTGTCTTGTCCTGTTTTGTCCTGTCTTGTCCTGTTTTGTCCTGTCTTGTCCTAGCTTGTCCTCTTTTGACCTGCCTTGTCTTGTCTTGTCCTGTCTTGTCCTCCTTTGTCCTGTCTTGTCCTGTTTTTTTCTGTCTTGTCCTGTCTTGTCCTGTCTTGTCCTGTCTTGTCCTGTTTTGTCCTGTCTTGTCCTGTCTTGTCCTGTTTTGTCTAGTATTGTCCTGTCTTGTTCTGTCTTGTCCTGTCTTGTACTGTCTTGTCCTGTCTTGTACTGTCTTGTCCTGTCTTGTACTGTTTTGTCCTGTCTTGTCCTGTCTTGTCCTGTTTTGTCCTGTCTTGTCCTGTCTTGTCCTGTCTTGTACTTTCTTGTTCTGTCTTGTCCTCTTTTGTTATGTCTTGTTCTGTTTTATCCTGAATTGTCCGGTCTTGTCCTGTATTGTCCTGTCTTGTCCTGTCTTGTCCTGTTTTGTCCTGTTTTTTTCTGTCTTGTCCTGTCTTGTCCTGTCTTGTCCTGTCTTGTCCTGCCTTGTCCTGTCTTGTCCTGTCTTGTCCTTTTTGTATTGTCTTGTCCTGTCTCCTCCTGCCTTGTCCTGTCTTGTCCTTTTTTGTACTGTTTTGTCCTGTATTTGACTATCTTGTCCTGTCTTGTCCTGTCTTGTCCTATCTTGTTCTGTCTTGTTCTGTCTTCTGTTTTGTTGTCCGGTATTGTCCTGTTTTGTCCTGTCTTCTCCTGCCTTGGCCTGCCTTGTCCTGTCTTGTCCTGTTTTGTCTTGTCTTGTCCTGTTTTGTCCTGTCTTGTCCTAGCTTGTCCTTTTTTAACCTGCCTTGTCTTTTCTTGTCCTGTGTTGTCCTCCTTTGTCCTGTCTTCTCCTGTGTTGTCCAGTCTTGTCCAGTCTTGACCAGTCTTGTCCTGCCTTGTCCTGTCTTGTCCTGTCTTCGCCTGTCTTGTCCTGTTTTGTTCTGTTTTGTCCTGTTTTGTCCTGTCTTGTTCTATCTTGTTCTGTTTTGTCCTGTCTTGTCCTCTCTTGTCCTGTCTTGTCCTGTCTTGTCCTGTTTTGTCCTGTCTTGTCCTGTCTTGTTCTGTCTTGTCCTGTCTTGTCCTGTCTTGTCCTGTCTTGTCCTGTCTTGTTCTGTCTTGACCTGTCTTGTCCTGCCTTGTCTTGTCTTGTCCTGTTTTGTCCTGTCTTGTCCTGTCTAGTCCTGCCTTGTCCTGTCTTGTCCTGTCTTGATCTGTGTTGTACAGTCTTGACCTGTCTTGTCGTGTCTTATCCTGTCTTGTCCTGTCTTGTCCTCTCTTGTCCTGACTTGTCCTCTCCTGTCCTGTCTTCTCCTGTTTTGTCCTGACTTGTCCTGTCTTGTCCTGTCTTGTCCTGTATTGTCCTGTTTTGTCCTGTCTTGTCCTGTTTTGTTTTGTTTTTTCCTGTCTTGTCCTGTCTTGTCCTGTCTTGTCCTGTCTTGTCCTGTCTTGTCCTGTCTTGTCCTGTCTTGTCCTGTCTTGTCCTGTCTTGTCCTGTCTTGTCCTGTCTTGTCCTGTCTTGTCCTGTCTTGTCCTCCTCTGTACTGACTTGTCCTGTCTCCTCCTGTCTTGTCCTGTCTTGTCCTGTTTTGTCCTGTTTTGTTCTGTATTGTCCTGTCTTGTTCTGTCTTGTCCTGTCTTGTCCTGCTTTGTATTTACTTGTCCTGTTTTGTCCTGTTTTGTAATGTAATTGACTGTGTTGTCCTGTCTTGTCCTGTTTTGTCCTGTCTTGCCTGTCTTGTCCTGTTTTGTCTTGTTTTGTCCTGTCTTGTTCTGTCTTGTCCTGTGTTGTACTGTCTTGTCCTGTCTTGTACTGTCTTGTCCTGTCTTGTACTTTTTTGTCCTGTCTTGTCCTGTCTTGTCCTGTTTTGTCCTGTCTTGTCCTGTCTTGTCCTTTCTTGTTCTGTCTTGTTCTCTTTTGTCCTGTCTTGTCCTGTTTTATCCTGACTTGTCCTGTCTTGTCCTGTCTTGTCCTGTATTGTCCTGTCTTGTCCTGTCTTGTCCTGTTTTGTCCTGTTTTTTTCTGTCTTGTCCTGTCTTGTCCTGTCTTGTCCTGTCTTGTCCTGCCTTGTCCTGTCTTGGCCTGTCTTGTTTTTTTTTGTATTGTTTTGTCCTGTCTTGTCCTTTTTTGTCCTGTTTTGTCCTGTATTTGACTGTCTTGTCCTGTTTTGCCCTGTCTTGTCCTATCTTGTTCTGTCTTGTTCTGTCTTGTGTTTTGTTGTCCGGTCTTGTCCTGTTTTGTCCTGTCTTCTCCTGTCTTGCCCTGCCTTGTCCTGCCTTGTCTTGTTTTGTCCTGTCTTGTCCTGTTTTGTCCTGTCTTGTCCTAGCTTGTCCTCTTTTCACCTGCCTTGTCTTGTCTTGTCCTGTCTTGTCCTCCTTTGTCCTGTCTTCTCCTGTGTTGTCCAGTCTTGTCCAGTCTTGTCCAGTCTTGTTCTGCCTTGTCCTGTCTTGTCCTGTCTTGGCCTGTCTTGTCCTGTCTTGTCATGTTTTGTCCTGTCTTGTTCTGTCTTGTTCTGTCTTGTTCTGTCTTGTCCTCTCTTGTCCTGTCTTGTCCTGTTTTGTCCTGACTTGTCCTGTCTTGTCCTGTCTTGTCCTGTATTGTCCTGTCTTGTCTTGTCTTGTCCTGTCTTGTCCTGTCTTGTCCTGCCTTGTTCTGTCTTGTCCTTCTCTGTACTGTCTTGTCCTGTCTCCTCCTGTCTTGTCCTGTCTTGTCCTGTTTTGTCCTGTTTTGTCCTGCCTTGTCCTGTCTTGTCCTCTCTTGTCCTGTCTTGTCCTCTCTTGTCCTGTCTTGTCCTGTCTTGTCCTGTTTTGTCCTGACTTGTCCTGTCTTGTCCTGCCTTGTCCTGTCTTGTCATGTTTTGTACTGTCTTGTTCTGTCTTGTTCTGTCTTGTCCTGTTTTGTCCTGACTTGTCCTGTCTTGTCCTGTCTTGTCCTGTATTGTCCTGTCTTGTCTTGTCTTGTCCTGTTTTGTCCTGTCTTGTTCTGTCTTGTTCTGTCTTGTCCTGTCTTGGCCTGTCTTGTCCTGTCTTGTCATGTTTTGTCCTGTCTTGTTCTGTCTTGCTCTGTCTTGTCCTGTCTTGTCCTGTCTTGTCCTGTTTTGTCCTGTCTTGTCCTAGCTTGTCCTCTTTTCACCTGCCTTGTCTTGTCTTGTCCTGTCTTGTCCTCCTTTGTCCTGTCTTCTCCTGTGTTGTCCAGTCTTGTCCAGTCTTGTTCTGCCTTGTCCTGTCTTGTCCTGTCTTGGCCTGTCTTGTCCTGTCTTGTCATGTTTTGTCCTGTCTTGTTCTGTCTTGTTCTGTCTTGTTCTGTCTTGTCCTCTCTTGTCCTGTCTTGTCCTGTTTTGTCCTGACTTGTCCTGTCTTGTCCTGTCTTGTCCTGTATTGTCCTGTCTTGTCTTGTCTTGTCCTGTCTTGTCCTGTCTTGTCCTGCCTTGTTCTGTCTTGTCCTTCTCTGTACTGTCTTGTCCTGTCTCCTCCTGTCTTGTCCTGTCTTGTCCTGTTTTGTCCTCTCTTGTCCTGTCTTGTCCTCTCTTGTCCTGTCTTGTCCTGTCTTGTCCTGTTTTGTCCTGACTTTTCCTGTCTTGTCCTGCCTTGTCCTGTCTTGTCCTCTCTTGTCCTGTCTTGTCCTCTCTTGTCCTGTCTTGTCCTGTCTTGTCCTGTTTTGTCCTGACTTGTCCTGTCTTGTCCTGCCTTGTCCTGTCTTGTCATGTTTTGTACTGTCTTGTTCTGTCTTGTTCTGTCTTGTCCTGTTTTGTCCTGACTTGTCCTGTCTTGTCCTGTCTTGTCCTGTATTGTCCTGCCTTGTCTTGTCTTGTCCTGTTTTGTCCTGTCTTGTTCTGTCTTGTTCTGTCTTGTCCTGTCTTGGCCTGTCTTGTCCTGTCTTGTCATGTTTTGTCCTGTCTTGTTCTGTCTTGCTCTGTCTTGTCCTGTCTTGTCCTGTCTTGTCCTGTCTTGTCCTGTCTTGTCCTGCCTTGTCCTGTCTTGTCCTTCTCTGTACTGTCTTGTCCTGTCTCCTCCTGTATTGTCCTGTCTTGTCCTGTTTTGTCCTGTTTTGTCCTGTATTGTCCTGTGTTGTTCTGTATTGTCCTGTCTTGTCCTACCTTGTCTTGTCTTGTCCTGTTTTGTCCTGTTTTGTCCTGTATTTGACTGTCTTGTCCTGTCTTGTCCTGTCTTGTCCTGTTTTGTCCTGTCTTGTCCTGTCTTGTCCTGTCTTGTCCTGTTTTGTCTTGTCTTGTCCTGTCTTGTTCTGTCTTGTCCTGTCTTGTACTGTCTTGTCCTGTCTTGTACTGTCTTGTCCTGTCTTGTACTGTTTTGTCCTGTCTTGTCCTGTCCTGTCCTGTTTTGTCCTGTCTTGTCCTGTCTTGTCCTGTCTTCGCCTGTCTTGTCCTGTTTTGTCCTGTTTTGTCCTGTCTTGTTCTATCTTGTTCTGTCTTGTCCTGTCTTGTCCTCTCTTGTCCTGTCTTGGCCTGTCTTGTCCTGTTTTGTCCTGTCTTGTCCTGTCTTGTTCTGTCTTGTCCTGTCTTGTCCTGTCTTGTCCTGTCTTGTCCTGTCTTGTTCTGTCTTGACCTGTCTTGTCCTGCCTTGTCTTGTCTTGTCCTGTTTTGTCCTGTCTTGTCCTGTCTAGTCCTGCCTTGTCCTGTCTTGTTCTGTTTCGTCCTCTCTTGGCCTGTCTTGTCCTGTCTTGTCCAGTTTTGTACTGTCTTGTTCCGTCTTGTCCTGTCTGGTCCTGCCTTGTCCTGTCTTGTCCTCTCTTGCCTTATCTTGTCCTCTCTTGTCCTGTTTTGTGCTGACTTGTCCTATCTTCTCCTGTCTTGTCCTGTCTTGTCCTGTGTTGTCCTGTGTTATCCAGTCTTGTCCTGTATTGTCCTGTTTTGTCCTATCTTGTCCTTTTTTGTCCTGTCTTGACATGTCTTGTCCTGTCTTGTCCTTTCTTTTCCTGTCTTGTCCTGTCTTGTCCTGTCTTGTCCTGTTTTGTCCTGTCTTGTCCTTTCTTGTCCTGTCTTGACATGTCTTGTCCGGTCTTGTCCTGTCTTGTCCTGTCTTGTCCTGTCTTGTCCTGTCTTGTCCTGTCTTGTCCTGTTTTGTAATTTCTTGTCCTGTCTTGTCCTGTCTTGTTCTGTTTTGTCCTGTTTTGTCATGTCTTGTCCTGTGTTGTCCTGTGTTGTCTAGTTTTGTCTTGTCTTGTCCTCTTTTGTCATTTCTTGTCCTGTCTTGTCCTGTCTTGACCTGTTTTGTCATGTCTTGTCCTGTCTTGCCCTGTCTTGTCCTTTTTTGTCCTGTTTTGTCCTGTATTTGACTGTCTTGTCCTGTCTTGTCCTGTCTTGCCCTGTCTTGTCCTATCTTGTTCTGTCTTGTTCTGTCTTGTGTTTTCTTGTCCGGTCTTGTCCTGTTTTGTCCTGTCTTCTCCTGTCTTGTCCTGTCTTGTCCTATCTTGTTCTGTCTTGTTCCGTTTTGTGTTTTGTTGTCAGGTCTTGTTTGGTTTTGTCCTGTCTTTTCCTGTCTTGCCCTGACTTGTCCTGTCTTGTCCTGTTTTGTCCTGTCTTGTCCTGTTTTGTCCTGTCTTGTCCTGTTTTGTCCTGTCTTGTCCTAGCTTGTCCTCTTTTGACCTGCCTTGTCTTGTCTTGTCCTGTCTTGTCCTCCTTTGTCCTGTCTTGTCCTGTTTTTTTCTGTCTTGTCCTGTCTTGTCCTGTCTTGTCCTGTCTTGTCCTGTTTTGTCCTGTCTTGTCCTGTCTTGTCCTGTTTTGTCTTGTATTGTCCTGTCTTGTTCTGTCTTGTCCTGTCTTGTACTGTCTTGTCCTGTCTTGTACTGTCTTGTCCTGTCTTGTACTGTTTTGTCCTGTCTTGTCCTGTCTTGTCCTGTTTTGTCCTGTCTTGTCCTGTCTTGTCCTGTCTTGTACTTTCTTGTTCTGTCTTGTCCTCTTTTGTTATGTCTTGTTCTGTTTTATCCTGAATTGTCCGGTCTTGTCCTGTATTGTCCTGTCTTGTCCTGTCTTGTCCTGTTTTGTCCTGTTTTTTTCTGTCTTGTCCTGTCTTGTCCTGTCTTGTCCTGTCTTGTCCTGCCTTGTCCTGTCTTGTCCTGTCTTGTCCTTTTTGTATTGTCTTGTCCTGTCTCCTCCTGCCTTGTCCTGTCTTGTCCTTTTTTGTACTGTTTTGTCCTGTATTTGACTATCTTGTCCTGTCTTGTCCTGTCTTGTCCTATCTTGTTCTGTCTTGTTCTGTCTTCTGTTTTGTTGTCCGGTACTGTCCTGTTTTGTCCTGTCTTCTCCTGCCTTGGCCTGCCTTGTCCTGTCTTGTCCTGTTTTGTCTTGTCTTGTCCTGTTTTGTCCTGTCTTGTCCTAGCTTGTCCTTTTTTAACCTGCCTTGTCTTGTCTTGTCCTGTGTTGTCCTCCTTTGTCCTGTCTTCTCCTGTGTTGTCCAGTCTTGTCCAGTCTTGACCAGTCTTGTCCTGCCTTGTCCTGTCTTGTCCTGTCTTCGCCTGTCTTGTCCTGTTTTGTTCTGTTTTGTCCTGTTTTGTCCTGTCTTGTTCTATCTTGTTCTGTTTTGTCCTGTCTTGTCCTCTCTTGTCCTGTCTTGTCCTGTCTTGTCCTGTTTTGTCCTGTCTTGTCCTGTCTTGTTCTGTCTTGTCCTGTCTTGTCCTGTCTTGTCCTGTCTTGTCCTGTCTTGTTCTGTCTTGACCTGTCTTGTCCTGCCTTGTCTTGTCTTGTCCTGTTTTGTCCTGTCTTGTCCTGTCTAGTCCTGCCTTGTCCTGTCTTGTTCTGTTTCGTCCTCTCTTGGCCTGTCTTGTCCTGTCTTGTCCAGTTTTGTACTGTCTTGTTCCGTCTTGTCCTGTCTGGTCCTGCCTTGTCCTGTCTTGTCCTCTCTTGCCTTATCTTGTCCTCTCTTGTCCTGTTTTGTGCTGACTTGTCCTATCTTCTCCTGTCTTGTCCTGTCTTGTCCTGTGTTGTCCTGTGTTATCCAGTCTTGTCCTGTATTGTCCTGTTTTGTCCTGTCTTGTCCTTTTTTGTCCTGTCTTGACATGTCTTGTCCTGTCTTGTCCTTTCTTTTCCTGTCTTGTCCTGTCTTTTCCTGTCTTGTCCTGTTTTGTCCTCTCTTGTCCTTTCTTGTCCTGTCTTGACATGTCTTGTCCGGTCTTGTCCTGTCTTGTCCTGTCTTGTCCTGTCTTGTCCTGTCTTGTCCTGTTTTGTCATTTCTTGTCCTGTCTTGTCCTGTCTTGTTCTGTTTTGTCCTGTTTTGTCATGTCTTGTCCTGTGTTGTCCTGTGTTGTCTAGTTTTGTCCTGTCTTGTCCTCTTTTGTCATTTCTTGTCCTGTCTTGTCCTGTCTGGACCTGTTTTGTCATGTCTTGTCCTGTGTTGTCCTGTGTTATCCAGTCTTGTCCTGTCTTGGCCTGTCTTGTTTTTTTTTTGTATTGTTTTGTCCTGTCTCCTCCTGCCTTGTCCTGTCTTGTCCTTTTTTGTCCTGTTTTGTCCTGTATTTGACTGTCTTGTCCTGTCTTGTCCTGTCTTGCCCTGTCTTGTCCTATCTTGTTCTGTCTTGTTCTGTCTTGTGTTTTGTTGTCCGGTCTTGTCCTGTTTTGTCCTGTCTTCTCCTGTCTTGTCCTGTCTTGTCCTATCTTGTTCTGTCTTGTTCCGTTTTGTGTTTTGTTGTCAGGTCTTGTTTGGTTTTGTCCTGTCTTTTCCTGTCTTGCCCTGACTTGTCCTGTCTTGTCCTGTTTTGTCCTGTCTTGTCCTGTTTTGTCCTGTCTTGTCCTGTTTTGTCCTGTCTTGTCCTAGCTTGTCCTCTTTTGACCTGCCTTGTCTTGTCTTGTCCTGTCTTGTCCTGCTTTGTCCTGTCTTGTCCTGTTTTTTTCTGTCTTGTCCTGTCTTGTCCTGTCTTGTCCTGTCTTGTCTTGCCTTGTCCTGTCTTGTCCTGTCTTGTCCTTTTTTGTACTGTCTTGTCTTGTCTTGTCCTATCTTGTTCTGTCTTGTTCTGTTTTGTGTTTTGTTGTCAGATCTTGTCTGGTTTTGTCCTGTCTTTTCCTGTCTTGCCCTGACTTGTCCTGTCTTGTCCTGTGTTGTCCAGTCTTGTCCAGGTTTCTCCAGTCTTGTCCTTCCTTGTCCTGTCTAGTCCTGTCTTGGCCTGTCTTGTCCTGTCTTGTCCTGTTTTGACCTGTGTTGTTCTGTTTTGTTCTGTCTTGTCCTGTCTTGTCCTCTCTTGTCCTGTCTTGGCCTGTCTTGTTCTGTTTTGTCCTCTCTTGGCCTGTCTTGTCCTGTCTTGTCCTGTTTTGTCCTGTCTTGTTCTGTCTTGTCCTGTCTGGTCCTGCCTTGTCCTGTCTTAGCCTGTCTTGTCTTATCTTGTCCTTTCTTGTCCTGTTTTGTGCTGACTTGTCCTATCTTCTCCTGTCTTGTCCTGTCTTGTCTTGTCTTGTCCTGTCTTTTCCTGTCTTGTCCTGTATTGTCCTGTATTGTCCTTTCTTGTCCTTTCTTGTCCTGTTTTGACATGTCTTGTCCCGTCTTGTCCTTTCCTTTCCTGTCTTGTCCTGTCTTGTCCTGTCTTGTCCTGTTTTGTCCTGTCTTGTCCTTTCTTGTCCTGTCTTGGCATGTCTTGTCCTGTCTTGTCCTGTCTTGTCCTGTCTTGTCCTGTTTTATCATTTCTTGTCCTGTCTTGTCCTGTCTTGTCCTGTTTTGTCCTGTTTTGTCATGTCTTGTTCTGTGTTGTTTTGTGTTGTCTAGTCTTGTCCTGTCTTGTCCTCTTTTGTCATTTCTTGTCCTGTCTTGTCCTGTCTTGACCTGTTTTGTCATGTCTTATCCTGTGTTGTCCTGTGTTATCCAGTCTTGTCCTGTCTTTTCCTGACTTTTCCAGTCTTGTCCTGTCTCGTTCTGTCTTGTCCTGTCTTGTCCTGAATTGTACTGTTTTGTCCTGTTTTGTCCTGTCTTGTCCTGTCTTGATCTGTGTTGTCCAGTCTTGACCTGTCTTGTCGTGTCTTATCCTGTCTTGTCCTGCTTTGTCCAGTCTTGTCCTGTCTCGTTCTGTCTTGTCCTGTCTTGTCCTGCCTTGTACTGTCTTGTCCTGTTTTGTCCTGTCTTGTCCTGTCTTGATCTGTGTTGTACAGTCTTGACCTGTCTTGTCGTGTCTTATCCTGTCTTGTCCTGTCTTGTCCTGTCTTGTCCTGACTTGTCCTCTCCTGTCCTGTCTTCTCCTGTTTTGTCCTGACTTGTCCTGTCTTGTCCTGTCTTGTCCTGTATTGTCCTGTTTTGTCCTGTCTTGTCCTGTTTTGTCTTGTTTTTTCCTGTCTTGTCCTGTCTTGTCCTGTCTTGTCCTGTCTTGTCCTGTCTTGTCCTGTCTTGTCCTGTCTTGTCCTGTCTTGTCCTGTCTTGTCCTGTCTTGTCCTTCTCTGTACTGACTTGTCCTGTCTCCTCCTGTCTTGTCCTGTCTTGTCCTGTTTTGTCCTGTTTTGTTCTGTATTGTCCTGTCTTGTTCTGTCTTGTCCTGTCTTGTCCTGCTTTGTCTTTACTTGTCCTGTTTTGTCCTGTTTTGTAATGTAATTGACTGTCTTGTCCTGTCTTGTCCTGTTTTGTCCTGTCTTGCCTGTCTTGTCCTGTTTTGTCTTGTTTTGTCCTGTCTTGTTCTGTCTTGTCCTGTGTTGTACTGTCTTGTCCTGTCTTGTACTGTCTTGTCCTGTCTTGTACTTTTTTGTCCTGTCTTGTCCTGTCTTGTCCTGTTTTGTCCTGTCTTGTCCTGTCTTGTCCTTTCTTGTTCTGTCTTGTTCTCTTTTGTCCTGTCTTGTCCTGTTTTATCCTGACTTGTCCTGTCTTGTCCTGTCTTGTCCTGTATTGTCCTGTCTTGTCCTGTCTTGTCCTGTTTTGTCCTGTTTTTTTCTGTCTTGTCCTGTCTTGTCCTGTCTTGTCCTGTCTTGTCCTGCCTTGTCCTGTCTTGGCCTGTCTTGTTTTTTTTTGTATTGTTTTGTCCTGTCTTGTCCTTTTTTGTCCTGTTTTGTCCTGTATTTGACTGTCTTGTCCTGTTTTGCCCTGTCTTGTCCTATCTTGTTCTGTCTTGTTCTGTCTTGTGTTTTGTTGTCCGGTCTTGTCCTGTTTTGTCCTGTCTTCTCCTGTCTTGCCCTGCCTTGTCCTGCCTTGTCTTGTTTTGTCCTGTCTTGTCCTGTTTTGTCCTGTCTTGTCCTAGCTTGTCCTCTTTTCACCTGCCTTGTCTTGTCTTGTCCTGTCTTGTCCTCCTTTGTCCTGTCTTCTCCTGTGTTGTCCAGTCTTGTCCAGTCTTGTCCAGTCTTGTTCTGCCTTGTCCTGTCTTGTCCTGTCTTGGCCTGTCTTGTCCTGTCTTGTCATGTTTTGTCCTGTCTTGTTCTGTCTTGTTCTGTCTTGTTCTGTCTTGTCCTCTCTTGTCCTGTCTTGTCCTGTTTTGTCCTGACTTGTCCTGTCTTGTCCTGTCTTGTCCTGTATTGTCCTGTCTTGTCTTGTCTTGTCCTGTCTTGTCCTGTCTTGTCCTGCCTTGTTCTGTCTTGTCCTTCTCTGTACTGTCTTGTCCTGTCTCCTCCTGTCTTGTCCTGTCTTGTCCTGTTTTGTCCTCTCTTGTCCTGTCTTGTCCTCTCTTGTCCTGTCTTGTCCTGTCTTGTCCTGTTTTGTCCTGACTTGTCCTGTCTTGTCCTGCCTTGTCCTGTCTTGTCCTCTCTTGTCCTGTCTTGTCCTCTCTTGTCCTGTCTTGTCCTGTCTTGTCCTGTTTTGTCCTGACTTGTCCTGTCTTGTCCTGCCTTGTCCTGTCTTGTCATGTTTTGTACTGTCTTGTTCTGTCTTGTTCTGTCTTGTCCTGTTTTGTCCTGACTTGTCCTGTCTTGTCCTGTCTTGTCCTGTATTGTCCTGTCTTGTCTTGTCTTGTCCTGTTTTGTCCTGTCTTGTTCTGTCTTGTTCTGTCTTGTCCTGTCTTGGCCTGTCTTGTCCTGTCTTGTCATGTTTTGTCCTGTCTTGTTCTGTCTTGCTCTGTCTTGTCCTGTCTTGTCCTGTCTTGTCCTGTCTTGTCCTGTCTTGTCCTGCCTTGTCCTGTCTTGTCCTTCTCTGTACTGTCTTGTCCTGTCTCCTCCTGTATTGTCCTGTCTTGTCCTGTTTTGTCCTGTTTTGTCCTGTATTGTCCTGTGTTGTTCTGTATTGTCCTGTCTTGTCCTACCTTGTCTTGTCTTGTCCTGTTTTGTCCTGTTTTGTCCTGTATTTGACTGTCTTGTCCTGTCTTGTCCTGTCTTGTCCTGTTTTGTCCTGTCTTGTCCTGTCTTGTCCTGTCTTGTCCTGTTTTGTCTTGTCTTGTCCTGTCTTGTTCTGTCTTGTCCTGTCTTGTACTGTCTTGTCCTGCCTTGTCTTGTCTTGTCCTGTTTTGTCCTGTCTTGTCCTGTCTAGTCCTGCCTTGTCCTGTCTTGTTCTGTTTCGTCCTCTCTTGGCCTGTCTTGTCCTGTCTTGTCCAGTTTTGTACTGTCTTGTTCCGTCTTGTCCTGTCTGGTCCTGCCTTGTCCTGTCTTGTCCTCTCTTGCCTTATCTTGTCCTCTCTTGTCCTGTTTTGTGCTGACTTGTCCTATCTTCTCCTGTCTTGTCCTGTCTTGTCCTGTGTTGTCCTGTGTTATCCAGTCTTGTCCTGTATTGTCCTGTTTTGTCCTGTCTTGTCCTTTTTTGTCCTGTCTTGACATGTCTTGTCCTGTCTTGTCCTTTCTTTTCCTGTCTTGTCCTGTCTTTTCCTGTCTTGTCCTGTTTTGTCCTCTCTTGTCCTTTCTTGTCCTGTCTTGACATGTCTTGTCCGGTCTTGTCCTGTCTTGTCCTGTCTTGTCCTGTCTTGTCCTGTCTTGTCCTGTCTTGTCCTGTTTTGTCATTTCTTGTCCTGTCTTGTCCTGTCTTGTTCTGTTTTGTCCTGTTTTGTCATGTCTTGTCCTGTGTTGTCCTGTGTTGTCTAGTTTTGTCCTGTCTTGTCCTCTTTTGTCATTTCTTGTCCTGTCTTGTCCTGTCTTGACCTGTTTTGTCATGTCTTGTCCTGTGTTGTCCTGTGTTATCCAGTCTTGTCCTGTCTTGGCCTGTCTTGTTTTTTTTTGTATTGTTTTGTCCTGTCTCCTCCTGCCTTGTCCTGTCTTGTCCTTTTTTGTCCTGTTTTGTCCTGTATTTGACTGTCTTGTCCTGTCTTGTCCTGTCTTGCCCTGTCTTGTCCTATCTTGTTCTGTCTTGTTCTGTCTTGTGTTTTGTTGTCCGGTCTTGTCCTGTTTTGTCCTGTCTTCTCCTGTCTTGTCCTGTCTTGTCCTATCTTGTTCTGTCTTGTTCCGTTTTGTGTTTTGTTGTCAGGTCTTGTTTGGTTTTGTCCTGTCTTTTCCTGTCTTGCCCTGACTTGTCCTGTCTTGTCCTGTTTTGTCCTGTCTTGTCCTGTTTTGTCCTGTCTTGTCCTGTTTTGTCCTGTCTTGTCCTAGCTTGTCCTCTTTTGACCTGCCTTGTCTTGTCTTGTCCTGTCTTGTCCTCCTTTGTCCTGTCTTGTCCTGTTTTTTTCTGTCTTGTCCTGTCTTGTCCTGTCTTGTCCTGTCTTGTCTTGCCTTGTCCTGTCTTGTCCTGTCTTGTCCTTTTTTGTACTGTCTTGTCTTGTCTTGTCCTATCTTGTTCTGTCTTGTTCTGTTTTGTGTTTTGTTGTCAGATCTTGTCTGGTTTTGTCCTGTCTTTTCCTGTCTTGCCCTGACTTGTCCTGTCTTGTCCTGTGTTGTCCAGTCTTGTCCAGGTTTCTCCAGTCTTGTCCTTCCTTGTCCTGTCTAGTCCTGTCTTGGCCTGTCTTGTCCTGTCTTGTCCTGTTTTGACCTGTGTTGTTCTGTTTTGTTCTGTCTTGTCCTGTCTTGTCCTCTCTTGTCCTGTCTTGGCCTGTCTTGTTCTGTTTTGTCCTCTCTTGGCCTGTCTTGTCCTGTCTTGTCCTGTTTTGTCCTGTCTTGTTCTGTCTTGTCCTGTCTGGTCCTGCCTTGTCCTGTCTTAGCCTGTCTTGTCTTATCTTGTCCTTTCTTGTCCTGTTTTGTGCTGACTTGTCCTATCTTCTCCTGTCTTGTCCTGTCTTGTCTTGTCTTGTCCTGTCTTTTCCTGTCTTGTCCTGTATTGTCCTGTATTGTCCTTTCTTGTCCTTTCTTGTCCTGTTTTGACATGTCTTGTCCCGTCTTGTCCTTTCCTTTCCTGTCTTGTCCTGTCTTGTCCTGTCTTGTCCTGTTTTGTCCTGTCTTGTCCTTTCTTGTCCTGTCTTGGCATGTCTTGTCCTGTCTTGTCCTGTCTTGTCCTGTCTTGTCCTGTTTTATCATTTCTTGTCCTGTCTTGTCCTGTCTTGTCCTGTTTTGTCCTGTTTTGTCATGTCTTGTTCTGTGTTGTTTTGTGTTGTCTAGTCTTGTCCTGTCTTGTCCTCTTTTGTCATTTCTTGTCCTGTCTTGTCCTGTCTTGACCTGTTTTGTCATGTCTTATCCTGTGTTGTCCTGTGTTATCCAGTCTTGTCCTGTCTTTTCCTGACTTGTCCAGTCTTGTCCTGTCTCGTTCTGTCTTGTCCTGTCTTGTCCTGAATTGTACTGTTTTGTCCTGTTTTGTCCTGTCTTGTCCTGTCTTGATCTGTGTTGTCCAGTCTTGACCTGTCTTGTCGTGTCTTATCCTGTCTTGTCCTGCTTTGTCCAGTCTTGTCCTGTCTCGTTCTGTCTTGTCCTGTCTTGTCCTGCCTTGTACTGTCTTGTCCTGTTTTGTCCTGTCTTGTCCTGTCTTGATCTGTGTTGTACAGTCTTGACCTGTCTTGTCGTGTCTTATCCTGCCTTGTCCTGTCTTGTCCTGTCTTGTCCTGACTTGTCCTCTCCTGTCCTGTCTTCTCCTGTTTTGTCCTGACTTGTCCTGTCTTGTCCTGTCTTGTCCTGTATTGTCCTGTTTTGTCCTGTCTTGTCCTGTTTTGTCTTGTTTTTTCCTGTCTTGTCCTGTCTTGTCCTGTCTTGTCCTGTCTTGTCCTGTCTTGTCCTGTCTTGTCCTGTCTTGTCCTGTCTTGTCCTGTCTTGTCCTGTCTTGTCCTGTCTTGTCCTGTCTTGTCCTTCTCTGTACTGACTTGTCCTGTCTCCTCCTGTCTTGTCCTGTCTTGTCCTGTTTTGTCCTGTTTTGTTCTGTATTGTCCTGTCTTGTTCTGTCTTGTCCTGTCTTGTCCTGCTTTGTCTTTACTTGTCCTGTTTTGTCCTGTTTTGTAATGTAATTGACTGTCTTGTCCTGTCTTGTCCTGTTTTGTCCTGTCTTGCCTGTCTTGTCCTGTTTTGTCTTGTTTTGTCCTGTCTTGTTCTGTCTTGTCCTGTGTTGTACTGTCTTGTCCTGTCTTGTACTGTCTTGTCCTGTCTTGTACTTTTTGTCCTGTCTTGTCCTGTCTTGTCCTGTTTTGTCCTGTCTTGTCCTGTCTTGTCCTTTCTTGTTCTGTCTTGTTCTCTTTTGTCCTGTCTTGTCCTGTTTTATCCTGACTTGTCCTGTCTTGTCCTGTCTTGTCCTGTATTGTCCTGTCTTGTCCTGTCTTGTCCTGTTTTGTCCTGTTTTTTTCTGTCTTGTCCTGTCTTGTCCTGTCTTGTCCTGTCTTGTCCTGCCTTGTCCTGTCTTGGCCTGTCTTGTTTTTTTTTGTATTGTTTTGTCCTGTCTTGTCCTTTTTTGTCCTGTTTTGTCCTGTATTTGACTGTCTTGTCCTGTTTTGCCCTGTCTTGTCCTATCTTGTTCTGTCTTGTTCTGTCTTGTGTTTTGTTGTCCGGTCTTGTCCTGTTTTGTCCTGTCTTCTCCTGTCTTGCCCTGCCTTGTCCTGCCTTGTCTTGTTTTGTCCTGTCTTGTCCTGTTTTGTCCTGTCTTGTCCTCTTTTTACCTGCCTTGTCTTGTCTTGTCCTGTCTTGTCCTCCTTTGTCCTGTCTTCTCCTGTGTTGTCCAGTCTTGTCCAGTCTTGTCCAGTCTTGTTCTGCCTTGTCCTGTCTTGTCCTGTCTTGGCCTGTCTTGTCCTGTCTTGTCATGTTTTGTCCTGTCTTGTTCTGTCTTGTTCTGTCTTGTTCTGTCTTGTCCTCTCTTGTCCTGTCTTGTCCTGTTTTGTCCTGTCTTGTCCTGTCTTGTCCTGTCTTGTCCTGTATTGTCCTGTCTTGTCTTGTCTTGTCCTGTCTTGTCCTGTCTTGTCCTGCCTTGTTCTGTCTTGTCCTTCTCTGTACTGTCTTGTCCTGTCTTGTCCTGTATTGTCCTGTCTTGTCCTGTCTTGTCCTGTTTTGTCCTGTTTTTTTCTGTCTTGTCCTGTCTTGTCCTGTCTTGTCCTGTCTTGTCCTGCCTTGTCCTGTCTTGGCCTGTCTTGTTTTTTTTTGTATTGTTTTGTCCTGTCTTGTCCTTTTTGTCCTGTTTTGTCCTGTATTTGACTGTCTTGTCCTGTTTTGCCCTGTCTTGTCCTATCTTGTTCTGTCTTGTTCTGTCTTGTGTTTTGTTGTCCGGTCTTGTCCTGTTTTGTCCTGTCTTCTCCTGTCTTGCCCTGCCTTGTCCTGCCTTGTCTTGTTTTGTCCTGTCTTGTCCTGTTTTGTCCTGTCTTGTCCTCTTTTCACCTGCCTTGTCTTGTCTTGTCCTGTCTTGTCCTCCTTTGTCCTGTCTTCTCCTGTGTTGTCCAGTCTTGTCCAGTCTTGTCCAGTCTTGTTCTGCTTGTCCTGTCTTGTCCTGTCTTGGCCTGTCTTGTCCTGTCTTGTCATGTTTTGTCCTGTCTTGTTCTGTCTTGTTCTGTCTTGTTCTGTCTTGTCCTCTCTTGTCCTGTCTTGTCCTGTTTTGTCCTGTCTTGTCCTGTCTTCTCCTGTGTTGTCCAGTCTTGTCCAGTCTTGTCCAGTCTTGTTCTGCCTTGTCCTGTCTTGTCCTGTCTTGGCCTGTCTTGTCCTGTCTTGTCATGTTTTGTCCTGTCTTGTTCTGTCTTGTTCTGTCTTGTTCTGTCTTGTCCTCTCTTGTCCTGTCTTGTCCTGTTTTGTCCTGTCTTGTCCTGTCTTGTCCTGTCTTGTCCTGTATTGTCCTGTCTTGTCCTGTTTTGTCCTCTCTTGTCCTGTCTTGTCCTCTCTTGTCCTGTCTTGTCCTGTCTTGTCCTGTTTTGTCCTGACTTGTCCTGTCTTGTCCTGCCTTGTCCTGTCTTGTCCTCTCTTGTCCTGTCTTGTCCTCTCTTGTCCTGTCTTGTCCTGTCTTGTCCTGTTTTGTCCTGACTTGTCCTGTCTTGTCCTGCCTTGTCCTGTCTTGTCATGTTTTGTACTGTCTTGTTCTGTCTTGTTCTGTCTTGTCCTGTTTTGTCCTGACTTGTCCTGTCTTGTCCTGTCTTGTCCTGTATTGTCCTGTCTTGTCTTGTCTTGTCCTGTTTTGTCCTGTCTTGTTCTGTCTTGTTCTGTCTTGTCCTGTCTTGGCCTGTCTTGTCCTGTCTTGTCATGTTTTGTCTGTCTTGTTCTGTCTTGCTCTGTCTTGTCCTGTCTTGTCCTGTCTTGTCCTGTCTTGTCCTGTCTTGTCCTGCCTTGTCCTGTCTTGTCCTTCTCTGTACTGTCTTGTCCTGTCTCCTCCTGTATTGTCCTGTCTTGTCCTGTTTTGTCCTGTTTTGTCCTGTATTGTCCTGTGTTGTTCTGTATTGTCCTGTCTTGTCCTACCTTGTCTTGTCTTGTCCTGTTTTGTCTTGTTTTGTCCTGTATTTGACTGTCTTGTCCTGTTTTGTCCTGTCTTGTCCTGTTTTGTCCTGTCTTGTCCTGTCTTGTCCTGTCTTGTCCTGTTTTGTCTTGTCTTGTCCTGTCTTGTTCTGTCTTGTCCTGTCTTGTACTGTCTTGTCCTGTCTTGTACTGTCTTGTCCTGTCTTGTACTGTTTTGTCCTGTCTTGTCCTGTCCTGTCCTGTTTTGTCCTGTCTTGTCCTGTCTTGTCCTTTCTTTTTCTGTCTTGTCCTCTTTTGTTATGTCTTGTCCTGTTTTATCCTGAATTGTCCGGTCTTGTCCTGTCTTGTCCTGTATTGTCCTGTCTTGTCCTGTCTTGTCCTGTCTTGTCCTGTCTTGTCCTGTCTTGTCCTGCCTTGTCCTGTCTTGTCCTGTCTTGTCCTTTTTGTATTGTCTTGTCTTGACTCCTCCTGCCTTGTCCTGTCTTGTCCTTTTTTGTACTGTTTTGTCCTGTATTTGACTATCTTGTCCTGTCTTGTCCTGTCTTGTCCTATCTTGTTCTGTCTTGTTCTGTCTTCTGTTTTGTTGTCTGGTATTGTCCTGTTTTGTCCTGTCTTCTCCTGCCTTGGCCTGCCTTGTCCTGTCTTGTCCTGTTTTGTCTTGTCTTGTCCTGTTTTGTCCTGTCTTGTCCTAGCTTGTCCTTTTTTGACCTGCCTTGTCTTGTCTTGTCCTGTGTTGTCCTCCTTTGTCCTGTCTTCTCCTGTGTTGTCCAGTCTTGTCCAGTCTTGACCAGTCTTGTCCTGCCTTGTCCTGTCTTGTCCTGTCTTCGCCTGTCTTGTCCTGTTTTGTCCTGTTTTGTCCTGTCTTGTTCTATCTTGTTCTGTCTTGTCCTGTCTTGTCCTCTCTTGTCCTGTCTTGGCCTGTCTTGTCCTGTTTTGTCCTGTCTTGTCCTGTCTTGTTCTGTCTTGTCCTGTCTTGTCCTGTCTTGTCCTGTCTTGTCCTGTCTTGTTCTGTCTTGACCTGTCTTGTCCTGCCTTGTCTTGTCTTGTCCTGTTTTGTCCTGTCTTGTCCTGTCTAGTCCTGCCTTGTCCTGTCTTGTTCTGTTTCGTCCTCTCTTGGCCTGTCTTGTCCTGTCTTGTCCAGTTTTGTACTGTCTTGTTCCGTCTTGTCCTGTCTGGTCCTGCCTTGTCCTGTCTTGTCCTCTCTTGCCTTATCTTGTCCTCTCTTGTCCTGTTTTGTGCTGACTTGTCCTATCTTCTCCTGTCTTGTCCTGTCTTGTCCTGTGTTGTCCTGTGTTATCCAGTCTTGTCCTGTATTGTCCTGTTTTGTCCTATCTTGTCCTTTTTTGTCCTGTCTTGACATGTCTTGTCCTGTCTTGTCCTTTCTTTTCCTGTCTTGTCCTGTCTTGTCCTGTCTTGTCCTGTTTTGTCCTGTCTTGTCCTTTCTTGTCCTGTCTTGACATGTCTTGTCCGGTCTTGTCCTGTCTTGTCCTGTCTTGTCCTGTCTTGTCCTGTCTTGTCCTGTCTTGTCCTGTTTTGTAATTTCTTGTCCTGTCTTGTCCTGTCTTGTTCTGTTTTGTCCTGTTTTGTCATGTCTTGTCCTGTGTTGTCCTGTGTTGTCTAGTTTTGTCCTGTCTTGTCCTCTTTTGTCATTTCTTGTCCTGTCTTGTCCTGTCTTGACCTGTTTTGTCATGTCTTGTCCTGTGTTGTCCTGTGTTATCCAGTCTTGTCCTGTCTTGGCCTGTCTTGTTTTTTTTTGTATTGTTTTGTCCTGTCTCCTCCTGCCTTGTTCTGTCTTGTCCTTTTTTGTCCTGTTTTGTCCTGTATTTGACTGTCTTGTCCTGTCTTGTCATGTCTTGCCCTGTCTTGTCCTATCTTGTTCTGTCTTGTTCTGTCTTGTGTTTTGTTGTCCGGTCTTGTCCTGTTTTGTCCTGTCTTCTCCTGTCTTGCCCTGCCTTGTCCTGTCTTGTCTGGTTTTGTCCTGTCTTGTCCTGTCTTGTCCTGTCTTGTCCTATCTTGTTCTGTCTTGTTCCGTTTTGTGTTTTGTTGTCAGGTCTTGTTTGGTTTTGTCCTGTCTTTTCCTGTCTTGCCCTGACTTGTCCTGTCTTGTCCTGTTTTGTCCTGTCTTGTCCTGTTTTGTCCTGTCTTGTCCTGTTTTGTCCTGTCTTGTCCTAGCTTGTCCTCTTTTGACCTGCCTTGTCTTGTCTTGTCCTGTCTTGTCCTCCTTTGTCCTGTCTTGTCCTGTTTTGTCCTGTTTTTTTCTGTCTTGTCCTGTCTTGTCCTGTCTTGTCCTGTCTTGTCTTGCCTTGTCCTGTCTTGTCCTGTCTTGTCCTTTTTTGTACTGTCTTGTCTTGTCTTGTCCTATCTTGTTCTGTCTTGTTCTGTTTTGTGTTTTGTTGTCAGATCTTGTCTGGTTTTGTCCTGTCTTTTCCTGTCTTGTCCTTCCTTGTCCTGTCTAGTCCTGTCTTGGCCTGTCTTGTCCTGTCTTGTCCTGTTTTGACCTGTGTTGTTCTGTTTTGTTCTGTCTTGTCCTGTCTTGTCCTCTCTTGTCCTGTCTTGGCCTGTCTTGTCCTGTTTTGTCCTCTCTTGGCCTGTCTTGTCCTGTCTTGTCCTGTTTTGTCCTGTCTTGTTCTGTCTTGTCCTGTCTGGTCCTGCCTTGTCCTGTCTTAGCCTGTCTTGTCTTATCTTGTCCTTTCTTGTCCTGTTTTGTGCTGACTTGTCCTATCTTCTCCTGTCTTGTCCTGTCTTGTCTTGTCTTGTCCTGTCTTTTCCTGTCTTGTCCTGTATTGTCCTGTATTGTCCTTTCTTGTCCTTTCTTGTCCTGTTTTGACATGTCTTGTCCCGTCTTGTCCTTTCCTTTCCTGTCTTGTCCTGTCTTGTCCTGTCTTGTCCTGTTTTGTCCTGTCTTGTCCTTTCTTGTCCTGTCTTGGCATGTCTTGTCCTGTCTTGTCCTGTCTTGTCCTGTCTTGTCCTGTTTTATCATTTCTTGTCCTGTCTTGTCCTGTCTTGTCCTGTTTTGTCCTGTTTTGTCATGTCTTGTTCTGTGTTGTTTTGTGTTGTCTAGTCTTGTCCTGTCTTGTCCTCTTTTGTCATTTCTTGTCCTGTCTTGTCCTGTCTTGACCTGTTTTGTCATGTCTTATCCTGTGTTGTCCTGTGTTATCCAGTCTTGTCCTGTCTTTTCCTGACTTGTCCAGTCTTGTCCTGTCTCGTTCTGTCTTGTCCTGTCTTGTCCTGAATTGTACTGTTTTGTCCTGTTTTGTCCTGTCTTGTCCTGTCTTGATCTGTGTTGTCCAGTCTAGACCTGTCTTGTCGTGTCTTATCCTGTCTTGTCCTGCTTTGTCCAGTCTTGTCCTGTCTCGTTCTGTCTTGTCCTGTCTTGTCCTGCCTTGTACTGTCTTGTCCTGTTTTGTCCTGTCTTGTCCTGTCTTGATCTGTGTTGTACAGTCTTGACCTGTCTTGTCGTGTCTTATCCTGTCTTGTCCTGTCTTGTCCTGTCTTGTCCTGACTTGTCCTCTCCTGTCCTGTCTTCTCCTGTTTTGTCCTGACTTGTCCTGTCTTGTCCTGTCTTGTCCTGTATTGTCCTGTTTTGTCCTGTCTTGTCCTGTTTTGTCTTGTTTTTTCCTGTCTTGTCCTGTCTTGTCCTGTCTTGTCCTGTCTTGTCCTGTCTTGTCCTGTCTTGTCCTGTCTTGTCCTGTCTTGTCCTTCTCTGTACTGACTTGTCCTGTCTCCTCCTGTCTTGTCCTGTCTTGTCCTGTTTTGTCCTGTTTTGTTCTGTATTGTCCTGTCTTGTTCTGTCTTGTCCTGTCTTGTCCTGCTTTGTCTTTACTTGTCCTGTTTTGTCCTGTTTTGTAATGTAATTGACTGTCTTGTCCTGTCTTGTCCTGTTTTGTCCTGTCTTGCCTGTCTTGTCCTGTTTTGTCTTGTTTTGTCCTGTCTTGTTCTGTCTTGTCCTGTGTTGTACTGTCTTGTCCTGTCTTGTACTGTCTTGTCCTGTCTTGTACTTTTTTGTCCTGTCTTGTCCTGTCTTGTCCTGTTTTGTCCTGTCTTGTCCTGTCTTGTCCTTTCTTGTTCTGTCTTGTTCTCTTTTGTCCTGTCTTGTCCTGTTTTATCCTGACTTGTCCTGTCTTGTCCTGTCTTGTCCTGTATTGTCCTGTCTTGTCCTGTCTTGTCCTGTTTTGTCCTGTTTTTTTCTGTCTTGTCCTGTCTTGTCCTGTCTTGTCCTGTCTTGTCCTGCCTTGTCCTGTCTTGGCCTGTCTTGTTTTTTTTTGTATTGTTTTGTCCTGTCTTGTCCTTTTTTGTCCTGTTTTGTCCTGTATTTGACTGTCTTGTCCTGTTTTGCCCTGTCTTGTCCTATCTTGTTCTGTCTTGTTCTGTCTTGTGTTTTGTTGTCCGGTCTTGTCCTGTTTTGTCCTGTCTTCTCCTGTCTTGCCCTGCCTTGTCCTGCCTTGTCTTGTTTTGTCCTGTCTTGTCCTGTTTTGTCCTGTCTTGTCCTAGCTTGTCCTCTTTTCACCTGCCTTGTCTTGTCTTGTCCTGTCTTGTCCTCCTTTGTCCTGTCTTCTCCTGTGTTGTCCAGTCTTGTCCAGTCTTGTCCAGTCTTGTTCTGCCTTGTCCTGTCTTGTCCTGTCTTGGCCTGTCTTGTCCTGTCTTGTCATGTTTTGTCCTGTCTTGTTCTGTCTTGTTCTGTCTTGTTCTGTCTTGTCCTCTCTTGTCCTGTCTTGTCCTGTTTTGTCCTGACTTGTCCTGTCTTGTCCTGTCTTGTCCTGTATTGTCCTGTCTTGTCTTGTCTTGTCCTGTCTTGTCCTGTCTTGTCCTGCCTTGTTCTGTCTTGACCTTCTCTGTACTGTCTTGTCCTGTCTCCTCCTGTCTTGTCCTGTCTTGTCCTGTTTTGTCCTCTCTTGTCCTGTCTTGTCCTCTCTTGTCCTGTCTTGTCCTGTCTTGTCCTGTTTTGTCCTGACTTGTCCTGTCTTGTCCTGCCTTGTCCTGTCTTGTCCTCTCTTGTCCTGTCTTGTCCTCTCTTGTCCTGTCTTGTCCTGTCTTGTCCTGTTTTGTCCTGACTTGTCCTGTCTTGTCCTGCCTTGTCCTGTCTTGTCATGTTTTGTACTGTCTTGTTCTGTCTTGTTCTGTCTTGTCCTGTTTTGTCCTGACTTGTCCTGTCTTGTCCTGTCTTGTCCTGTATTGTCCTGTCTTGTCTTGTCTTGTCCTGTTTTGTCCTGTCTTGTTCTGTCTTGTTCTGTCTTGTCCTGTCTTGGCCTGTCTTGTCCTGTCTTGTCATGTTTTGTCCTGTCTTGTTCTGTCTTGCTCTGTCTTGTCCTGTCTTGTCCTGTCTTGTCCTGTCTTGTCCTGTCTTGTCCTGTCTTGTCCTGCCTTGTCCTGTCTTGTCCTTCTCTGTACTGTCTTGTCCTGTCTCCTCCTGTATTGTCCTGTCTTGTCCTGTTTTGTCCTGTTTTGTCCTGTATTGTCCTGTGTTGTTCTGTATTGTCCTGTCTTGTCCTACCTTGTCTTGTCTTGTCCTGTTTTGTCCTGTTTTGTCCTGTATTTGACTGTCTTGTCCTGTCTTGTCCTGTCTTGTCCTGTTTTGTCCTGTCTTGTCCTGTCTTGTCCTGTCTTGTCCTGTTTTGTCTTGTCTTGTCCTGTCTTGTTCTGTCTTGTGCTGTCTTGTACTGTCTTGTCCTGTCTTGTACTGTCTTGTCCTGTCTTGTACTGTTTTGTCCTGTCTTGTCCTGTCCTGTCCTGTTTTGTCCTGTCTTGTCCTGTCTTGTCCTTTCTTTTTCTGTCTTGTCCTCTTTTGTTATGTCTTGTAATGTTTTATCCTGAATTGTCCGGTCTTGTCCTGTCTTGTCCTGTATTGTCCTGTCTTGTCCTGTCTTGTCCTGTCTTGTCCTGTCTTGTCCTGTCTTGTCCTGCCTTGTCCTGTCTTGTCCTGTCTTGTCCTTTTTGTATTGTCTTGTCTTGTCTCCTCCTGCCTTGTCCTGTCTTGTCCTTTTTTGTACTGTTTTGTCCTGTATTTGACTATCTTGTCCTGTCTTGTCCTGTCTTGTCCTATCTTGTTCTGTCTTGTTCTGTCTTCTGTTTTGTTGTCCGGTATTGTCCTGTTTTGTCCTGTCTTCTCCTGCCTTGGCCTGCCTTGTCCTGTCTTGTCCTGTTTTGTCTTGTCTTGTCCTGTTTTGTCCTGTCTTGTCCTAGCTTGTCCTTTTTTGACCTGCCTTGTCTTGTCTTGTCCTGTGTTGTCCTCCTTTGTCCTGTCTTCTCCTGTGTTGTCCGGTCTTGTCCAGTCTTGACCAGTCTTGTCCTGCCTTGTCCTGTCTTGTCCTGTCTTCGCCTGTCTTGTCCTGTTTTGTCCTGTTTTGTCCTGTCTTGTTCTATCTTGTTCTGTCTTGTCCTGTCTTGTCCTCTCTTGTCCTGTCTTGGCCTGTCTTGTCCTGTTTTGTCCTGTCTTGTCCTGTCTTGTTCTGTCTTGTCCTGTCTTGTCCTGTCTTGTCCTGTCTTGTCCTGTCTTGTTCTGTCTTGACCTGTCTTGTCCTGCCTTGTCTTGTCTTGTCCTGTTTTGTGCTGTCTTGTCCTGTCTAGTCCTGCCTTGTCCTGTCTTGTTCTGTTTCGTCCTCTCTTGGCCTGTCTTGTCCTGTCTTGTCCAGTTTTGTACTGTCTTGTTCCGTCTTGTCCTGTCTGGTCCTGCCTTGTCCTGTCTTGTCCTCTCTTGCCTTATCTTGTCCTCTCTTGTCCTGTTTTGTGCTGACTTGTCCTATCTTCTCCTGTCTTGTCCTGTCTTGTCCTGTGTTGTCCTGTGTTATCCAGTCTTGTCCTGTATTGTCCTGTTTTGTCCTATCTTGTCCTTTTTTGTCCTGTCTTGACATGTCTTGTCCTGTCTTGTCCTTTCTTTTCCTGTCTTGTCCTGTCTTGTCCTGTCTTGTCCTGTTTTGTCCTGTCTTGTCCTTTCTTGTCCTGTCTTGACATGTCTTGTCCGGTCTTGTCCTGTCTTGTCCTGTCTTGTCCTGTCTTGTCCTGTCTTGTCCTGTCTTGTCCTGTTTTGTAATTTCTTGTCCTGTCTTGTCCTGTCTTGTTCTGTTTTGTCCTGTTTTGTCATGTCTTGTCCTGTGTTGTCCTGTGTTGTCTAGTTTTGTCCTGTCTTGTCCTCTTTTGTCATTTCTTGTCCTGTCTTGTCCTGTCTTGACCTGTTTTGTCATGTCTTGTCCTGTGTTGTCCTGTGTTATCCAGTCTTGTCCTGTTTTGGCCTGTCTTGTTTTTTTTGTATTGTTTTGTCCTGTCTCCTCCTGCCTTGTTCTGTCTTGTCCTTTTTTGTCCTGTTTTGTCCTGTATTTGACTGTCTTGTCCTGTCTTGTCATGTCTTGCCCTGTCTTGTCCTATCTTGTTCTGTCTTGTTCTGTCTTGTGTTTTGTTGTCCGGTCTTGTCCTGTTTTGTCCTGTCTTCTCCTGTCTTGCCCTGCCTTGTCCTGTCTTGTCTGGCTTTGTCCTGTCTTGTCCTGTCTTGTCCTGTCTTGTCCTATCTTGTTCTGTCTTGTTCCGTTTTGTGTTTTGTTGTCAGGTCTTGTTTGGTTTTGTCCTGTCTTTTCCTGTCTTGCCCTGACTTGTCCTGTCTTGTCCTGTTTTGTCCTGTCTTGTCCTGTTTTGTCCTGTCTTGTCCTGTTTTGTCCTGTCTTGTCCTAGCTTGTCCTCTTTTGACCTGCCTTGTCTTGTCTTGTCCTGTCTTGTCCTCCTTTGCCCTGTCTTGTCCTGTTTTGTCCTGTTTTTTTCTGTCTTGTCCTGTCTTGTCCTGTCTTGTCCTGTCTTGTCTTGCCTTGTCCTGTCTTGTCCTGTCTTGTCCTTTTTTGTACTGTCTTGTCTTGTCTTGTCCTATCTTGTTCTGTCTTGTTCTGTTTTGTGTTTTGTTGTCAGATCTTGTCTGGTTTTGTCCTGTCTTTTCCTGTCTTGCCCTGACTTGTCCTGTCTTGTCCTGTATTGTCCAGTCTTGTCCAGGTTTCTCCAGTCTTGTCCTTCCTTGTCCTGTCTAGTCCTGTCTTGGCCTGTCTTGTCCTGTCTTGTCCTGTTTTGACCTGTGTTGTTCTGTTTTGTTCTGTCTTGTCCTGTCTTGTCCTCTCTTGTCCTGTCTTGGCCTGTCTTGTTCTGTTTTGTCCTCTCTTGGCCTGTCTTGTCCTGTCTTGTCCTGTTTTGTCCTGTCTTGTTCTGTCTTGTCCTGTCTGGTCCTGCCTTGTCCTGTCTTAGCCTGTCTTGTCTTATCTTGTCCTTTCTTGTCCTGTTTTGTGCTGACTTGTCCTATCTTCTCCTGTCTTGTCCTGTCTTGTCTTGTCTTGTCCTGTCTTTTCCTGTCTTGTCCTGTATTGTCCTGTATTGTCCTTTCTTGTCCTTTCTTGTCCTGTTTTGACATGTCTTGTCCCGTCTTGTCCTTTCCTTTCCTGTCTTGTCCTGTCTTGTCCTGTTTTGTCCTGTCTTGTCCTTTCTTGTCCTGTCTTGGCATGTCTTGTCCTGTCTTGTCCTGTCTTGTCCTGTCTTGTCCTGTCTTGTCCTGTTTTATCATTTCTTGTCCTGTCTTGTCCTGTCTTGTCCTGTTTTGTCCTGTTTTGTCATGTCTTGTTCTGTGTTGTTTTGTGTTGTCTAGTCTTGTCCTGTCTTGTCCTCTTTTGTCATTTCTTGTCCTGTCTTGTCCTGTCTTGACCTGTTTTGTCATGTCTTATCCTGTGTTGTCCTGTGTTATCCAGTCTTGTCCTGTCTTTTCCTGACTTGTCCAGTCTTGTCCTGTCTCGTTCTGTCTTGTCCTGTCTTGTCCTGAATTGTACTGTTTTGTCCTGTTTTGTCCTGTCTTGTCCTGTCTTGATCTGTGTTGTCCAGTCTTGACCTGTCTTGTCGTGTCTTATCCTGTCTTGTCCTGCTTTGTCCAGTCTTGTCCTGTCTCGTTCTGTCTTGTCCTGTCTTGTCCTGCCTTGTACTGTCTTGTCCTGTTTTGTCCTGTCTTGTCCTGTCTTGATCTGTGTTGTACAGTCTTGACCTGTCTTGTCGTGTCTTATCCTGTCTTGTCCTGTCTTGTCCTGTCTTGTCCTGTCTTGTCCTGACTTGTCCTCTCCTGTCCTGTCTTCTCCTGTTTTGTCCTGACTTGTCCTGTCTTGTCCTGTCTTGTCCTGTATTGTCCTGTTTTGTCCTGTCTTGTCCTGTTTTTCCTGTCTTGACATGTCTTGTCCTGTCTTGTCCTTTCTTTTCCTGTCTTGTCCTGTCTTGTCCTGTCTTGTCCTGTTTTGTCCTGTCTTGTCCTTTCTTGTCCTGTCTTGACATGTCTTGTCCGGTCTTGTCCTGTCTTGTCCTGTCTTGTCCTGTCTTGTCCTGTCTTGTTCTGTTTTGTCATTTCTTGTCCTGTCTTGTCCTGTCTTGTTCTGTTTTGTCCTGTTTTGTCATGTCTTGTCCTGTGTTGTCCTGTGTTGTCTAGTTTTGTCCTGTCTTGTCCTCTTTTGTCATTTCTTGTCCTGTCTTGTCCTGTCTTGACCTGTTTTGTCATGTCTTGTGCTGTGTTGTCCTGTGTTATCCAGTCTTGTCCTGTCTTGGCCTGTCTTGTTTTTTTTTTGTATTGTTTTGTCCTGTCTCCTCCTGCCTTGTCCTGTCTTGTCCTTTTTTGTCCTGTTTTGTCCTGTATTTGACTGTCTTGTCCTGTCTTGTCCTGTCTTGCCCTGTCTTGTCCTATCTTGTTCTGTCTTGTTCTGTCTTGTGTTTTGTTGTCCGGTCTTGTCCTGTTTTGTCCTGTCTTCTCCTGTCTTGTCCTATCTTGTTCTGTCTTGTTCCGTTTTGTGTTTTGTTGTCAGGTCTTGTTTGGTTTTGTCCTGTCTTTTCCTGTCTTGCCCTGACTTGTCCTGTCTTGTCCTGTTTTGTCCTGTCTTGTCCTGTTTTGTCCTGTCTTTTCCTGTTTTGTCCTGTCTTGTCCTAGCTTGTCCTCTTTTGACCTGCCTTGTCTTGTCTTGTCCTGTCTTGTCCTCCTTTGTCCTGTCTTGTCCTGTTTTTTTCTGTCTTGTCCTGTCTTGTCCTGTCTTGTCCTGTCTTGTCTTGCCTTGTCCTGTCTTGTCCTGTCTTGTCCTTTTTTGTACTGTCTTGTCTTGTCTTGTCCTATCTTGTTCTGTCTCGTACTGTTTTGTGTTTTGTTGTCAGATCTTGTCTGGTTTTGTCCTGTCTTTTCCTGTCTTGCCCTGACTTGTCCTGTCTTGTCCTGTGTTGTCCAGTCTTGTCCAGGTTTCTCCAGTCTTTTCCTTCCTTGTCCTGTCTAGTCCTGTCTTGGCCTGTCTTGTCCTGTCTTGTCCTGTTTTGACCTGTGTTGTTCTGTTTTGTTCTGTCTTGTCCTGTCTTGTCCTCTCTTGTCCTGTCTTGGTCTGTCTTGTTCTGTTATGTCCTCTCTTGGCCTGTCTTGTCCTGTCTTGTCCTGTTTTGTCTTGTCTTGTTCTGTCTTGTCCTGTCTGGTCCTGCCTTGTCCTGTCTTAGCCTGTCTTGTCTTATCTTGTCTTTTCTTGTCCTGTTTTGTGCTGACTTGTCCTATCTTCTCCTGTCTTGTCCTGTCTTGTCTTGTCTTGTCCTGTCTTTTCCTGTCTAGTCCTGTATTGTCCTGTATTGTCCTTTCTTGTCCTTTCTTGTCCTGTTTTGACATGTCTTGTCTCGTCTTGTCCTTTCCTTTCCTGTCTTGTCCTGTCTTGTCCTGTCTTGTCCTGTTTTGTCCTGTCTTGTCCTTTCTTGTCCTGTCTTGGCATGTCTTGTCCTGTCTTGTCCTGTCTTGTCCTGTCTTGTCCTGTCTTATCATTTCTTGTCCTGTCTTGTCCTGTCTTGTCCTGTTTTGTCCTGTTTTGTCATGTCTTGTTCTGTGTTGTTTTGTGTTGTCTAGTCTTGTCCTGTCTTGTCCTCTTTTGTCATTTCTTGTCCTGTCTTGTCCTGTCTTGACCTGTTTTGTCATGTCTTATCCTGTGTTGTCCTGTGTTATCCAGTCTTGTCCTGTCTTTTCCTGACTTGTCCAGTCTTGTCCTGTCTCGTTCTGTCTTGTCCTGTCTTGTCCTGAATTGTACTGTTTTGTCCTGTTTTGTCCTGTCTTGTCCTGTCTTGATCTGTGTTGTCCAGTCTTGACCTGTCTTGTCGTGTCTTATCCTGTCTTGTCCTGCTTTGTCCAGTCTTGTCCTGTCTCGTTCTGTCTTGTCCTGTCTTGTCCTGCCTTGTACTGTCTTGTCCTGTTTTGTCCTTTCTTGTCCTGTCTTGATCTGTGTTGTACAGTCTTGACCTGTCTTGTCGTGTCTTATCCTGTCTTGTCCTGTCTTGTCCTGTCTTGTCCTGACTTGTCCTCTCCTGTCCTGTCTTCTCCTGTTTTGTCCTGACTTGTCCTGTCTTGTCCTGTCTTGTCCTGTATTGTCCTGTTTTGTCCTGTCTTGTCCTGTTTTGTCTTGTTTTTTCCTGTCTTGTCCTGTCTTGTCCTGTCTTGTCCTGTCTTGTCCTGTCTTGTCCTGTCTTGTCCTGTCTTGTCCTGTCTTGTCCTGTCTTGTCCTGTCTTGTCCTTCTCTGTACTGACTTGTCCTGTCTCCTCCTGTCTTGTCCTGTTTTGTCCTGTTTTGTTCTGTATTGTCCTGTCTTGTTCTGTCTTGTCCTGTCTTGTCCTGCTTTGTCTTTTCTTGTCCTGTTTTGTCCTGTTTTGTAATGTAATTGACTGTCTTGTCCTGTCTTGTCCTGTTTTGTCCTGTCTTGCCTGTCTTGTCCTGTTTTGTCTTGTTTTGTCCTGTCTTGTTCTGTCTTGTCCTGTGTTGTACTGTCTTGTCCTGTCTTGTACTGTCTTGTCCTGTCTTGTACTTTTTTGTCCTGTCTTGTCCTGTCTTGTCCTGTTTTGTCCTGTCGTGTCCTGTCTTGTCCTTTCTTGTTCTGTCTTGTCCTCTTTTGTCCTGTCTTGTCCTGTTTTATCCTGACTTGTCCTGTCTTGTCCTGTCTTGTCCTGTACTGTCCTGTCTTGTCCTGTCTTGTCCTGTTTTGTCCTGTTTTTTTCTGTCTTGTCCTGTCTTGTCCTGTCTTGTCCTGTCTTGTCCTGCCTTGTCCTGTCTTGGCCTGTCTTGTTTTTTTTTGTATTGTTTTGTCCTGTCTTGTCCTTTTTTGTCCTGTTTTGTCCTGTATTTGACTGTCTTGTCCTGTTTTGCCCTGTCTTGTCCTATCTTGTTCTGTCTTGTTCTGTCTTGTGTTTTGTTGTCCGGTCTTGTCCTGTTTTGTCCTGTCTTCTCCTGTCTTGCCCTGCCTTGTCCTGCCTTGTCTTGTTTTGTCCTGTCTTGTCCTGTTTTGTCCTGTCTTGTCCTAGCTTGTCCTCTTTTCACCTGCCTTGTCTTGTCTTGTCCTGTCTTGTCCTCCTTTGTCCTGTCTTCTCCTGTGTTGTCCAGTCTTGTCCAGTCTTGTCCAGTCTTGTTCTGCCTTGTCCTGTCTTGTCCTGTCTTGGCCTGTCTTGTCCTGTCTTGTCATGTTTTGTCCTGTCTTGTTCTGTCTTGTTCTGTCTTGTTCTGTCTTGTTCTGTCTTGTCCTCTCTTGTCCTGTCTTGTCCTGTTTTGTCCTGACTTGTCCTGTCTTGTCCTGTCTTGTCCTGTATTGTCCTGTCTTGTCTTGTCTTGTCCTGTCTTGTCCTGTCTTGTCCTGCCTTGTCCTGTCTTGTCCTTCTCTGTACTGTCTTGTCCTGTCTCCTCCTGTCTTGTCTTGTCTTGTCCTGTTTTGTCCTGTTTTGTCCTGCCTTGTCCTGTCTTGTCCTCTCTTGTCCTGTCTTGTCCTCTCTTGTCCTGTCTTGTCCTGTCTTGTCCTGTTTTGTCCTGACTTGTCCTGTCTTGTCCTGCCTTGTCCTGTCTTGTCATGTTTTGTACTGTCTTGTTCTGTCTTGTTCTGTCTTGTCCTGTTTTGTCCTGACTTGTCCTGTCTTGTCCTGTCTTGTCCTGTATTGTCCTGTCTTGTCTTGTCTTGTCCTGTTTTGTCCTGTCTTGTTCTGTCTTGTTCTGTCTTGTCCTGTCTTGGCCTGTCTTGTCCTGTCTTGTCATGTTTTGTCCTGTCTTGTTCTGTCTTGCTCTGTCTTGTCCTGTCTTGTCCTGTCTTGTCCTGTCTTGTCCTGTCTTGTCCTGCCTTGTCCTGTCTTGTCCTTCTCTGTACTGTCTTGTCCTGTCTCCTCCTGTATTGTCCTGTCTTGTCCTGTTTTGTCCTGTTTTGTCCTGTATTGTCCTGTGTTGTTCTGTATTGTCCTGTCTTGTCCTACCTTGTCTTGTCTTGTCCTGTTTTGTCCTGTTTTGTCATGTCTTGTCCTGTGTTGTCCTGTGTTGTCTAGTTTTGTCCTGTCTTGTCCTCTTTTGTCATTTCTTGTCCTGTCTTGTCCTGTCTTGACCTGTTTTGTCATGTCTTGTCCTGTGTTGTCCTGTGTTATCCAGTCTTGTCCTGTCTTGGCCTGTCTTGTTTTTTTTTGTATTGTTTTGTCCTGTCTCCTCCTGCCTTGTCCTGTCTTGTCCTTTTTTGTCCTGTTTTGTCCTGTATTTGACTGTCTTGTCCTGTCTTGTCATGTCTTGCCCTGTCTTGTCCTATCTTGTTCTGTCTTGTTCTGTCTTGTGTTTTGTTGTCCGGTCTTGTCCTGTTTTGTCCTGTCTTCTCCTGTCTTGCCCTGCCTTGTCCTGTCTTGTCTGGTTTTTTCCTGTCTTGTCCTGTCTTGTCCTGTCTTGTCCTGTCTTGTCCTATCTTGTTCTGTCTTGTTCCGTTTTGTGTTTTGTTGTCAGGTCTTGTTTGGTTTTGTCCTGTCTTTTCCTGTCTTGCCCTGACTTGTCCTGTCTTGTCCTGTTTTGTCCTGTCTTGTCCTGTTTTGTCCTGTCTTGTCCTGTTTTGTCCTGTCTTGTCCTAGTTTGTTATCTTTTGACCTGCCTTGTCTTGTCTTGTCCTGTCTTGTCCTCCTTTGTCCTGTCTTGTCCTGTTTTGTCCTGTTTTTTTCTGTCTTGTCCTGTCTTGTCCTGTCTTGTCCTGTCTTGTCTTGCCTTCTCCTGTCTTGTCCTGTCTTGTCCTTTTTTGTACTGTCTTGTCTTGTCTTGTCCTATCTTGTTCTGTCTTGTTCTGTTTTGTGTTTTGTTGTCGGATCTTGTCTGGTTTTGTCCTGTCTTTTCCTGTCTTGCCCTGACTTGTCCTGTCTTGTCCTGTATTGTCCAGTCTTGTCCAGGTTTCTCCAGTCTTGTCCTTCCTTGTCCTGTCTAGTCCTGTCTTGGCCTGTCTTGTCCTGTCTTGTCCTGTTTTGACCTGTGTTGTTCTGTTTTGTTCTGTCTTGTCCTGTCTTGTCCTCTCTTGTCCTGTCTTGGCCTGTCTTGTTCTGTTTTGTCCTCTCTTGGCCTGTCTTGTCCTGTCTTGTCCTGTTTTGTCCTGTCTTGTTCTGTCTTGTCCTGTCTGGTCCTGCCTTGTCCTGTCTTAGCCTGTCTTGTCTTATCTTGTCCTTTCTTGTCCTGTTTTGTGCTGACTTGTCCTATCTTCTCCTGTCTTGTCCTGTCTTGTCTTGTCTTGTCCTGTCTTTTCCTGTCTTGTCCTGTATTGTCCTGTATTGTCCTTTCTTGTCCTTTCTTGTCCTGTTTTGACATGTCTTGTCCCGTCTTGTCCTTTCCTTTCCTGTCTTGTCCTGTCTTGTCCTGTTTTGTCCTGTCTTGTCCTTTCTTGTCCTGTCTTGGCATGTCTTGTCCTGTCTTGTCCTGTCTTGTCCTGTCTTGTCCTGTCTTGTCCTGTCTTGTCTTGTCTTGTCCTGTTTTATCATTTCTTGTCCTGTCTTGTCCTGTCTTGTCCTGTTTTGTCCTGTTTTGTCATGTCTTGTTCTGTGTTGTTTTGTGTTGTCTAGTCTTGTCCTGTCTTGTCCTCTTTTGTCATTCCTTGTCCTGTCTTGTCCTGTCTTGACCTGTTTTGTCATGTCTTATCCTGTGTTGTCCTGTGTTATCCAGTCTTGTCCTGTCTTTTCCTGACTTGTCCAGTCTTGTCCTGTCTCGTTCTGTCTTGTCCTGTCTTGTCCTGAATTGTACTGTTTTGTCCTGTTTTGTCCTGTCTTGTCCTGTCTTGATCTGTGTTGTCCAGTCTTGACCTGTCTTGTCGTGTCTTATCCTGTCTTGTCCTGCTTTGTCCAGTCTTGTCCTGTCTCGTTCTGTCTTGTCCTGTCGTGTCCTGCCTTGTACTGTCTTGTCCTGTTTTGTCCTGTCTTGTCCTGTCTTGATCTGTGTTGTACAGTCTTGACCTGTCTTGTCGTGTCTTATCCTGTCTTGTCCTGTCTTGTCCTGTCTTGTCCTGTCTTGTCCTGTCTTGTCCTGACTTGTCCTCTCCTGTCCTGTCTTCTCCTGTTTTGTCCTGACTTGTCCTGTCTTGTCCTGTCTTGTCCTGTATTGTCCTGTTTTGTCCTGTCTTGTCCTGTTTTGTCTTGTTTTTTCCTGTCTTGTCCTGTCTTGTCCTGTCTTGTCCTGTCTTGTCCTGTCTTGTCCTGTCTTGTCCTGTCTTGTCCTGTCTTGTCCTGTCTTGTCCTTCTCTGTACTGTCTTGTCCTGTCTCTTCCTGTCTTGTCCTGTCTTGTCCTGTTTTGTCCTGTTTTGTTCTGTATTGTCCTGTCTTGTTCTGTCTTGTCCTGTCTTGTCCTGCTTTGTCTTTTCTTGTCTTGTTTTGTCCTGTTTTGTAATGTATTTGACTGTCTTGTCCTGTCTTGTCCTGTTTTGTCCTGTCTTGCCTGTCTTGTCCTGTTTTGTCTTGTTTTGTCCTGTCTTGTTCTGTCTTGTCCTGTGTTGTACTGTCTTGTCCTGTCTTGTACTGTCTTGTCCTGTCTTGTACTTTTTTGTCCTGTCTTGTCCTGTCTTGTCCTGTTTTGTCCTGTCTTGTCCTGTTTTATCCTGACTTGTCCTGTCTTGTCCTGTCTTGTCCTGTCTTGTCCTGTATTGTCCTGTCTTGTCCTGTCTTGTCCTGTTTTGTCCTGTTTTTTTCTGTCTTGTCCTGTTTTGTCCTGTCTTGTCCTGTCTTGTCCTGCCTTGTCCTGTCTTGGCCTGTCTTGTTTTTTTTTGTATTGTTTTGTCCTGTCTTGTCCTTTTTTGTCCTGTTTTGTCCTGTATTTGACTGTCTTGTCCTGTCTTGTCCTGTTTTGCCCTGTCTTGTCCTATCTTGTTCTGTCTTGTTCTGTCTTGTGTTTTGTTGTCCGGTCTTGTCCTGTTTTGTCCTGTCTTCTCCTGTCTTGCCCTGCCTTGTCCTGCCTTGTCTTGTTTTGTCCTGTCTTGTCCTGTTTTGTCCTGTCTTGTCCTAGCTTGTCCTCTTTTCACCTGCCTTGTCTTGTCTTGTCCTGTCTTGTCCTCCTTTGTCCTGTCTTCTCCTGTGTTGTCCAGTCTTGTCCAGTCTTGTCCAGTCTTGTTCTGCCTTGTCCTGTCTTGTCCTGTCTTGGCCTGTCTTGTCCTGTCTTGTCATGTTTTGTCCTGTCTTGTTCTGTCTTGTTCTGTCTTGTTCTGTCTTGTTCTGTCTTGTCCCCTCTTGTCCTGTCTTGTCCTGTTTTGTCCTGACTTGTCCTGTCTTGTCCTGTCTTGTCCTGTATTGTCCTGTCTTGTCTTGTCTTGTCCTGTCTTGTCCTGTCTTGTCCTGCCTTGTCCTGTCTTGTCCTTCTCTGTACTGTCTTGTCCTGTCTCCTCCTGTCTTGTCCTGTCTTGTCCTGTTTTGTCCTGTTTTGTCCTGCCTTGTCCTGTCTTGTCCTCTCTTGTCCTGTCTTGTCCTCTCTTGTCCTGTCTTGTCCTGTCTTGTCCTGTTTTGTCCTGACTTGTCCTGTCTTGTCCTGTCTTGTCCTGTCTTGTCATGTTTTGTCCTGTCTTGTACTGTCTTGTCCTGTCTTGTACTGTCTTGTCCTGTCTTGTACTGTTTTGTCCTGTTTTGTCCTGTCTTGTCCTGTTTTGTCCTGTCTTGTCCTGTCTTGTACTTTCTTGTTCTGTCTTGTCCTCTTTTGTTATGTCTTGTCCTGTTTTATCCTGAATTGTCCGGTCTTGTCCTGTATTGTCCTGTCTTGTCCTGTCTTGTCCTGTTTTGTCCTGTTTGTTTCTGTCTTGTCCTGTCTTGTCCTGTCTTGTCCTGTCTTGTCCTGTCTTGTCCTGCCTTGTCCTGTCTTGTCCTGTCTTGTCCTTTTTGTACTGTTTTGTCCTGTATTTGACTATCTTGTCCTGTCTTGTCCTGTCTTGTCCTATATTGTTCTGTCTTGTTCTGTCTTCTGTTTCGTTGTCCGGTATTGTCCTGTTTTGTCCTGTCTTCTCCTGCCTTGGCCTGCCTTGTCCTGTCTTGTCCTGTCTCCTCCTGCCTTGTCCTGTCTTGTCCTTTTTTGTACTGTTTTGTCCTGTATTTGACTATCTTGTCCTGTCTTGTCCTGTCTTGTCCTATATTGTTCTGTCTTGTTCTGTCTTCTGTTTTGTTGTCCGGTATTGTCCTGTTTTGTCCTGTCTTCTCCTGCCTTGGCCTGCCTTGTCCTGTCTTGTCCTGTCTTGTCCTGTTTTGTCCTGACTTGTCCTGTCTTGTTCTGTCTTGTTCTGTCTTGTCCTGTTTTGTCCTCTCTTGTCCTGTCTTGTCCTGTTTTGTCCTGACTTGTCCTGTCTTGTCCTGTCTTGTCCTGTATTGTCCTGTCTTGTCTTGTCTTGTCCTGTTTTGTCATGTCTTGTCCTGTGTTGTCCTGTGTTGTCTAGTTTTGTCCTGTCTTGTCCTCTTTTGTCATTTCTTGTCCTGTCTTGTCCTGTCTTGACCTGTTTTGTCATGTCTTGTCCTGTGTTGTCCTGTGTTATCCAGTCTTGTCCTGTCTTGGCCTGTCTTGTTTTTTTTTTGTATTGTTTTGTCCTGTCTCCTCCTGCCTTGTCCTGTCTTGTCCTTTTTTGTCCTGTTTTGTCCTGTATTTGACTGTCTTGTCCTGTCTTGTCCTGTCTTGCCCTGTCTTGTCCTATCTTGTTCTGTCTTGTTCTGTCTTGTGTTTTGTTGTCCGGTCTTGTCCTGTTTTGTCCTGTCTTCTCCTGTCTTGTCCTGTCTTGTCCTATCTTGTTCTGTCTTGTTCCGTTTTGTGTTTTGTTGTCAGGTCTTGTTTGGTTTTGTCCTGTCTTTTCCTGTCTTGCCCTGACTTGTCCTGTCTTGTCCTGTTTTGTCCTGTCTTGTCCTGTTTTGTCCTGTCTTGTCCTGTTTTGTCCTGTCTTGTCCTAGCTTGTCCTCTTTTGACCTGCCTTGTCTTGTCTTGTCCTGTCTTGTCCTCCTTTGTCCTGTCTTGTCCTGTTTTTTTCTGTCTTGTCCTGTCTTGTCCTGTCTTGTCCTGTCTTGTCTTGCCTTGTCCTGTCTTGTCCTGTCTTGTCCTTTTTTGTACTGTCTTGTCTTGTCTTGTCCTATCTTGTTCTGTCTTGTTCTGTTTTGTGTTTTGTTGTCAGATCTTGTCTGGTTTTGTCCTGTCTTTTCCTGTCTTGCCCTGACTTGTCCTGTCTTGTCCTGTGTTGTCCAGTCTTGTCCAGGTTTCTCCAGTCTTGTCCTTCCTTGTCCTGTCTAGTCCTGTCTTGGCCTGTCTTGTCCTGTCTTGTCCTGTTTTGACCTGTGTTGTTCTGTTTTGTTCTGTCTTGTCCTGTCTTGTCCTCTCTTGTCCTGTCTTGGCCTGTCTTGTTCTGTTTTGTCCTCTCTTGGCCTGTCTTGTCCTGTCTTGTCCTGTTTTGTCCTGTCTTGTTCTGTCTTGTCCTGTCTGGTCCTGCCTTGTCCTGTCTTAGCCTGTCTTGTCTTATCTTGTCCTTTCTTGTCCTGTTTTGTGCTGACTTGTCCTATCTTCTCCTGTCTTGTCCTGTCTTGTCTTGTCTTGTCCTGTCTTTTCCTGTCTTGTCCTGTATTGTCCTGTATTGTCCTTTCTTGTCCTTTCTTGTCCTGTTTTGACATGTCTTGTCCCGTCTTGTCCTTTCCTTTCCTGTCTTGTCCTGTCTTGTCCTGTCTTGTCCTGTTTTGTCCTGTCTTGTCCTTTCTTGTCCTGTCTTGGCATGTCTTGTCCTGTCTTGTCCTGTCTTGTCCTGTTTTGTCCTGTTTTATCATTTCTTGTCCTGTCTTGTCCTGTCTTGTCCTGTTTTGTCCTGTTTTGTCATGTCTTGTTCTGTGTTGTTTTGTGTTGTCTAGTCTTGTCCTGTCTTGTCCTCTTTTGTCATTTCTTGTCCTGTCTTGTCCTGTCTTGACCTGTTTTGTCATGTCTTATCCTGTGTTGTCCTGTGTTATCCAGTCTTGTCCTGTCTTTTCCTGACTTGTCCAGTCTTGTCCTGTCTCGTTCTGTCTTGTCCTGTCTTGTCCTGAATTGTACTGTTTTGTCCTGTTTTGTCCTGTCTTGTCCTGTCTTGATCTGTGTTGTCCAGTCTTGACCTGTCTTGTCGTGTCTTATCCTGTCTTGTCCTGCTTTGTCCAGTCTTGTCCTGTCTCGTTCTGTCTTGTCCTGTCTTGTCCTGCCTTGTACTGTCTTGTCCTGTTTTGTCCTGTCTTGTCCTGTCTTGATCTGTGTTGTACAGTCTTGACCTGTCTTGTCGTGTCTTATCCTGTCTTGTCCTGTCTTGTCCTGTCTTGTCCTGACTTGTCCTCTCCTGTCCTGTCTTCTCCTGTTTTGTCCTGACTTGTCCTGTCTTGTCCTGTCTTGTCCTGTATTGTCCTGTTTTGTCCTGTCTTGTCCTGTTTTGTCTTGTTTTTTCCTGTCTTGTCCTGTCTTGTCCTGTCTTGTCCTGTCTTGTCCTGTCTTGTCCTGTCTTGTCCTGTCTTGTCCTGTCTTGTCCTTCTCTGTACTGACTTGTCCTGTCTCCTCCTGTCTTGTCCTGTCTTGTCCTGTTTTGTCCTGTTTTGTTCTGTATTGTCCTGTCTTGTTCTGTCTTGTCCTGTCTTGTCCTGCTTTGTCTTTACTTTTCCTGTTTTGTCCTGTTTTGTAATGTAATTGACTGTCTTGTCCTGTCTTGTCCTGTTTTGTCCTGTCTTGCCTGTCTTGTCCTGTTTTGTCTTGTTTTGTCCTGTCTTGTTCTGTCTTGTCCTGTGTTGTACTGTCTTGTCCTGTCTTGTACTGTCTTGTCCTGTCTTGTACTTTTTTGTCCTGTCTTGTCCTGTCTTGTCCTGTTTTGTCCTGTCTTGTCCTGTCTTGTCCTTTCTTGTTCTGTCTTGTTCTCTTTTGTCCTGTCTTGTCCTGTTTTATCCTGACTTGTCCTGTCTTGTCCTGTCTTGTCCTGTATTGTCCTGTCTTGTCCTGTCTTGTCCTGTTTTGTCCTGTTTTTTTCTGTCTTGTCCTGTCTTGTCCTGTCTTGTCCTGTCTTGTCCTGCCTTGTCCTGTCTTGGCCTGTCTTGTTTTTTTTTGTATTGTTTTGTCCTGTCTTGCCCTTTTTTGTCCTGTTTTGTCCTGTATTTGACTGTCTTGTCCTGTTTTGCGCTGTCTTGTCCTATCTTGTTCTGTCTTGTTCTGTCTTGTGTTTTGTTGTCCGGTCTTGTCCTGTTTTGTCCTGTCTTCTCCTGTCTTGCCCTGCCTTGTCCTGCCTTGTCTTGTTTTGTCCTGTCTTGTCCTGTTTTGTCCTGTCTTGTCCTAGCTTGTCCTCTTTTCACCTGCCTTGTCTTGTCTTGTCCTGTCTTGTCCTCCTTTGTCCTGTCTTCTCCTGTGTTGTCCAGTCTTGTCCAGTCTTGTCCAGTCTTGTTCTGCCTTGTCCTGTCTTGTCCTGTCTTGGCCTGTCTTGTCCTGTCTTGTCATGTTTTGTCCTGTCTTGTTCTGTCTTGTTCTGTCTTGTTCTGTCTTGTCCTCTCTTGTCCTGTCTTGTCCTGTTTTGTCCTGACTTGTCCTGTCTTGTCCTGTCTTGTCCTGTATTGTCCTGTCTTGTCTTGTCTTGTCCTGTCTTGTCCTGTCTTGTCCTGCCTTGTTCTGTCTTGTCCTTCTCTGTACTGTCTTGTCCTGTCTCCTCCTGTCTTGTCCTGTCTTGTCCTGTTTTGTCCTCTCTTGTCCTGTCTTGTCCTCTCTTGTCCTGTCTTGTCCTGTCTTGTCCTGTTTTGTCCTGACTTGTCCTGTCTTGTCCTGCCTTGTCCTGTCTTGTCCTCTCTTGTCCTGTCTTGTCCTCTCTTGTCCTGTCTTGTCCTGTCTTGTCCTGTTTTGTCCTGACTTGTCCTGTCTTGTCCTGCCTTGTCCTGTCTTGTCATGTTTTGTACTGTCTTGTTCTGTCTTGTTCTGTCTTGTCCTGTTTTGTCCTGACTTGTCCTGTCTTGTCCTGTCTTGTCCTGTATTGTCCTGTCTTGTCTTGTCTTGTCCTGTTTTGTCCTGTCTTGTTCTGTCTTGTTCTGTCTTGTCCTGTCTTGGCCTGTCTTGTCCTGTCTTGTCATGTTTTGTCCTGTCTTGTTCTGTCTTGCTCTGTCTTGTCCTGTCTTGTCCTGTCTTGTCCTGTCTTGTCCTGTCTTGTCCTGCCTTGTCCTGTCTTGTCCTTCTCTGTACTGTCTTGTCCTGTCTCCTCCTGTATTGTCCTGTCTTGTCCTGTTTTGTCCTGTTTTGTCCTGTATTGTCCTGTGTTGTTCTGTATTGTCCTGTCTTGTCCTACCTTGTCTTGTCTTGTCCTGTTTTGTCCTGTTTTGTCCTGTATTTGACTGTCTTGTCCTGTCTTGTCCTGTCTTGTCCTGTCTTGTCCTGTTTTGTCCTGTCTTGTCCTGTCTTGTCCTGTCTTGTCCTGTTTTGTCTTGTCTTGTCCTGTCTTGTTCTGTCTTGTCCTGTCTTGTACTGTCTTGTCCTGCCTTGTCTTGTCTTGTCCTGTTTTGTCCTGTCTTGTCCTGTCTAGTCCTGCCTTGTCCTGTCTTGTTCTGTTTCGTCCTCTCTTGGCCTGTCTTGTCCTGTCTTGTCCAGTTTTGTACTGTCTTGTTCCGTCTTGTCCTGTCTGGTCCTGCCTTGTCCTGTCTTGTCCTCTCTTGCCTTATCTTGTCCTCTCTTGTCCTGTTTTGTGCTGACTTGTCCTATCTTCTCCTGTCTTGTCCTGTCTTGTCCTGTGTTGTCCTGTGTTATCCAGTCTTGTCCTGTATTGTCCTGTTTTGTCCTGTCTTGTCCTTTTTTGTCCTGTCTTGACATGTCTTGTCCTGTCTTGTCCTTTCTTTTCCTGTCTTGTCCTGTCTTTTCCTGTCTTGTCCTGTTTTGTCCTCTCTTGTCCTTTCTTGTCCTGTCTTGACATGTCTTGTCCGGTCTTGTCCTGTCTTGTCCTGTCTTGTCCTGTCTTGTCCTGTCTTGTCCTGTTTTGTCATTTCTTGTCCTGTCTTGTCCTGTCTTGTTCTGTTTTGTCCTGTTTTGTCATGTCTTGTCCTGTGTTGTCCTGTGTTGTCTAGTTTTGTCCTGTCTTGTCCTCTTTTGTCATTTCTTGTCCTGTCTTGTCCTGTCTTGACCTGTTTTGTCATGTCTTGTCCTGTGTTGTCCTGTGTTATCCAGTCTTGTCCTGTCTTGGCCTGTCTTGTTTTTTTTTTGTATTGTTTTGTCCTGTCTCCTCCTGCCTTGTCCTGTCTTGTCCTTTTTTGTCCTGTTTTGTCCTGTATTTGACTGTCTTGTCCTGCCTTGTCCTGTCTTGCCCTGTCTTGTCCTATCTTGTTATGTCTTGTTCTGTCTTGTGTTTTGTTGTCCGGTCTTGTCCTGTTTTGTCCTGTCTTCTCCTGTCTTGTCCTGTCTTGTCCTATCTTGTTCTGTCTTGTTCCGTTTTGTGTTTTGTTGTCAGGTCTTGTTTGGTTTTGTCCTGTCTTTTCCTGTCTTGCCCTGACTTGTCCTGTCTTGTCCTGTTTTGTCCTGTCTTGTCCTGTTTTGTCCTGTCTTGTCCTGTTTTGTCCTGTCTTGTCCTAGCTTGTCCTCTTTTGACCTGCCTTGTCTTGTCTTGTCCTGTCTTGTCCTCCTTTGTCCTGTCTTGTCCTGTTTTTTTCTGTCTTGTCCTGTCTTGTCCTGTCTTGTCCTGTCTTGTCTTGCCTTGTCCTGTCTTGTCCTGTCTTGTCCTTTTTTGTACTGTCTTGTCTTGTCTTGTCTTATCTTGTTCTGTCTTGTTCTGTTTTGTGTTTTGTTGTCAGATCTTGTCTGGTTTTGTCCTGTCTTTTCCTGTCTTGCCCTGACTTGTCCTGTCTTGTCCTGTGTTGTCCAGTCTTGTCCAGGTTTCTCCAGTCTTGTCCTTCCTTGTCCTGTCTAGTCCTGTCTTGGCCTGTCTTGTCCTGTCTTGTCCTGTTTTGACCTGTGTTGTTCTGTTTTGTTCTGTCTTGTCCTGTCTTGTCCTCTCTTGTCCTGTCTTGGCCTGTCTTGTTCTGTTTTGTCCTCTCTTGGCCTGTCTTGTCCTGTCTTGTCCTGTTTTGTCCTGTCTTGTTCTGTCTTGTCCTGTCTGGTCCTGCCTTGTCCTGTCTTAGCCTGTCTTGTCTTATCTTGTCCTTTCTTGTCCTGTTTTGTGCTGACTTGTCCTATCTTCTCCTGTCTTGTCCTGTCTTGTCTTGTCTTGTCCTGTCTTTTCCTGTCTTGTCCTGTATTGTCCTGTATTGTCCTTTCTTGTCCTTTCTTGTCCTGTTTTGACATGTCTTGTCCCGTCTTGTCCTTTCCTTTCCTGTCTTGTCCTGTCTTGTCCTGTCTTGTCCTGTTTTGTCCTGTCTTGTCCTTTCTTGTCCTGTCTTGGCATGTCTTGTCCTGTCTTGTCCTGTCTTGTCCTGTCTTGTCCTGTTTTATCATTTCTTGTCCTGTCTTGTCCTGTCTTGTCCTGTTTTGTCCTGTTTTGTCATGTCTTGTTCTGTGTTGTTTTGTGTTGTCTAGTCTTGTCCTGTCTTGTCCTCTTTTGTCATTTCTTGTCCTGTCTTGTCCTGTCTTGACCTGTTCTGTCATGTCTTATCCTGTGTTGTCCTGTGTTATCCAGTCTTGTCCTGTCTTTTCCTGACTTGTCCAGTCTTGTCCTGTCTCGTTCTGTCTTGTCCTGTCTTGTCCTGAATTGTACTGTTTTGTCCTGTTTTGTCCTGTCTTGTCCTGTCTTGATCTGTGTTGTCCAGTCTTGACCTGTCTTGTCGTGTCTTATCCTGTCTTGTCCTGCTTTGTCCAGTCTTGTCCTGTCTCGTTCTGTCTTGTCCTGTCTTGTCCTGCCTTGTACTGTCTTGTCCTGTTTTGTCCTGTCTTGTCCTGTCTTGATCTGTGTTGTACAGTCTTGACCTGTCTTGTCGTGTCTTATCCTGTCTTGTCCTGTCTTGTCCTGTCTTGTCCTGACTTGTCCTCTCCTGTCCTGTCTTCTCCTGTTTTGTCCTGACTTGTCCTGTCTTGTCCTGTCTTGTCCTGTATTGTCCTGTTTTGTCCTGTCTTGTCCTGTTTTGTCTTGTTTTTTCCTGTCTTGTCCTGTCTTGTCCTGTCTTGTCCTGTCTTGTCCTGTCTTGTCCTGTCTTGTCCTGTCTTGTCCTGTCTTGTCCTGTCTTGTCCTGTCTTGTCCTGTCTTGTCCTTCTCTGTACTGACTTGTCCTGTCTCCTCCTGTCTTGTCCTGTCTTGTCCTGTTTTGTCCTGTTTTGTTCTGTATTGTCCTGTCTTGTTCTGTCTTGTCCTGTCTTGTCCTGCTTTGTCTTTACTTGTCCTGTTTTGTCCTGTTTTGTAATGTAATTGACTGTCCTGTCCTGTCTTGTCCTGTTTTGTCCTGTCTTGCCTGTCTTGTCCTGTTTTGTCTTGTTTTGCCTGTCTTGTTCTGTCTTGTCCTGTGTTGTACTGTATTGTCCTGTCTTGTACTGTCTTGTCCTGTCTTGTACTTTTTTGTCCTGTCTTGTCCTGTCTTGTCCTGTTTTGTCCTGTCTTGTCCTGTCTTGTCCTTTCTTGTTCTGTCTTGTTCTCTTTTGTCCTGTCTTGTCCTGTTTTATCCTGACTTGTCCTGTCTTGTCCTGTCTTGTACTGTATTGTCCTGTCTTGTCCTGTCTTGTCCTGTTTTGTCCTGTTTTTTTCTGTCTTGTCCTGTCTTGTCCTGTCTTGTCCTGTCTTGTCCTGCCTTGTCCTGTCTTGGCCTGTCTTGTTTTTTTTTGTATTGTTTTGTCCTGTCTTGTCCTTTTTTGTCCTGTTTTGTCCTGTATTTGACTGTCTTGTCCTGTTTTGCCCTGTCTTGTCCTATCTTGTTCTGTCTTGTTCTGTCTTGTGTTTTGTTGTCCGGTCTTGTCCTGTTTTGTCCTGTCTTCTCCTGTCTTGCCCTGCCTTGTCCTGCCTTGTCTTGTTTTGTCCTGTCTTGTCCTGTTTTGTCCTGTCTTGTCCTAGCTTGTCCTCTTTTCACCTGCCTTGTCTTGTCTTGTCCTGTCTTGTCCTCCTTTGTCCTGTCTTCTCCTGTGTTGTCCAGTCTTGTCCAGTCTTGTCCAGTCTTGTTCTGCCTTGTCCTGTCTTGTCCTGTCTTGGCCTGTCTTGTCCTGTCTTGTCATGTTTTGTCCTGTCTTGTTCTGTCTTGTTCTGTCTTGTTCTGTCTTGTCCTCTCTTGTCCTGTCTTGTCCTGTTTTGTCCTGACTTGTCCTGTCTTGTCCTGTCTTGTCCTGTATTGTCCTGTCTTGTCTTGTCTTGTCCTGTCTTGTCCTGTCTTGTCCTGCCTTGTTCTGTCTTGTCCTTCTCTGTACTGTCTTGTCCTGTCTCCTCCTGTCTTGTCCTGTCTTGTCCTGTTTTGTCCTCTCTTGTCCTGTCTTGTCCTCTCTTGTCCTGTCTTGTCCTGTCTTGTCCTGTTTTGTCCTGACTTGTCCTGTCTTGTCCTGCCTTGTCCTGTCTTGTCCTCTCTTGTCCTGTCTTGTCCTCTCTTGTCCTGTCTTGTCCTGTCTTGTCCTGTTTTGTCCTGACTTGTCCTGTCTTGTCCTGCCTTGTCCTGTCTTGTCATGTTTTGTACTTTCTTGTTCTGTCTTGTTCTGTCTTGTCCTGTTTTGTACTGACTTGTCCTGTCTTGTCCTGTCTTGTCCTGTATTGTCCTGTCTTGTCTTGTCTTGTCCTGTTTTGTCCTGTCTTGTTCTGTCTTGTTCTGTCTTGTCCTGTCTTGGCCTGTCTTGTCCTGTCTTGTCATGTTTTGTCCTGTCTTGTTCTGTCTTGCTCTGTCTTGTCCTGTCTTGTCCTGTCTTGTCCTGTCTTGTCCTGCCTTGTCCTGTCTTGTCCTTCTCTATACTGTCTTGTCCTGTCTCCTCCTGTATTGTCCTGTCTTGTCCTGTTTTGTCCTGTTTTGTCCTGTATTGTCCTGTGTTGTTCTGTATTGTCCTGTCTTGTCCTACCTTGTCTTGTCTTGTCCTGTTTTGTCCTGTTTTGTCCTGTATTTGACTGTCTTGTCCTGTCTTGTCCTGTCTTGTCCTGTTTTGTCCTGTCTTGTCCTGTCTTGTCCTGTCTTGTCCTGTTTTGTCTTGTCTTGTCCTGTCTTGTTCTGTCTTGTCCTGTCTTGTACTGTCTTGTCCTGTCTTGTACTGTCTTGTCCTGTCTTGTACTGTTTTGTCCTGTCTTGTCCTGTCCTGTCCTGTTTTGTCCTGTCTTGTCCTGTCTTGTCCTTTCTTTTTCTGTCTTGTCCTCTTTTGTTATGTCTTGTCCTGTTTTATCCTGAATTGTCCGGTCTTGTCCTGTCTTGTCCTGTATTGTCCTGTCTTGTCCTGTCTTGTCCTGTCTTGTCCTGTCTTGTCCTGTCTTGTCCTGCCTTGTCCTGTCTTGTCCTGTCTTGTCCTTTTTGTATTGTCTTGTCTTGTCTCTTCCTGCCTTGTCCTGTCTTGTCCTTTTTTGTACTGTTTTGTCCTGTATTTGACTATCTTGTCCTGTCTTGTCCTGTCTTGTCCTATCTTGTTCTGTCTTGTTCTGTCTTCTGTTTTGTTGTCCGGTATTGTCCTGTTTTGTCCTGTCTTCTCCTGCCTTGGCCTGCCTTGTCCTGTCTTGTCCTGTTTTGTCTTGTCTTGTCCTGTTTTGTCCTGTCTTGTCCTAGCTTGTCCTTTTTTGACCTGCCTTGTCTTGTCTTGTCCTGTGTTGTCCTCCTTTGTCCTGTCTTCTCCTGTGTTGTCCAGTCTTGTCCAGTCTTGACCAGTCTTGTCCTGCCTTGTCCTGTCTTGTCCTGTCTTCGCCTGTCTTGTCCTGTTTTGTCCTGTTTTGTCCTGTCTTGTTCTATCTTGTTCTGTCTTGTCCTGTCTTGTCCTCTCTTGTCCTGTCTTGGCCTGTCTTGTCCTGTTTTGTCCTGTCTTGTCCTGTCTTGTTCTGTCTTGTCCTGTCTTGTCCTGTCTTGTCCTGTCTTGTCCTGTCTTGTTCTGTCTTGACCTGTCTTGTCCTGCCTTGTCTTGTCTTGTCCTGTTTTGTCCTGTCTTGTCCTGTCTAGTCCTGCCTTGTCCTGTCTTGTTCTGTTTCGTCCTCGCTTGGCCTGTCTTGTCCTGTCTTGTCCAGTTTTGTACTGTCTTGTTCCGTCTTGTCCTGTCTGGTCCTGCCTTGTCCTGTCTTGTCCTCTCTTGCCTTATCTTGTCCTCTCTTGTCCTGTTTTGTGCTGACTTGTCCTATCTTCTCCTGTCTTGTCCTGTCTTGTCCTGTGTTGTCCTGTGTTATCCAGTCTTGTCCTGTATTGTCCTGTTTTGTCCTATCTTGTCCTTTTTTGTCCTGTCTTGACATGTCTTGTCCTGTCTTGTCCTTTCTTTTCCTGTCTTGTCCTGTCTTGTCCTGTCTTGTCCTGTTTTGTCCTGTCTTGTCCTTTCTTGTCCTGTCTTGACATGTCTTGTCCGGTCTTGTCCTGTCTTGTCCTGTCTTGTCCTGTCTTGTCCTGTCTTGTCCTGTCTTGTCCTGTTTTGTAATTTCTTGTCCTGTCTTGTCCTGTCTTGTTCTGTTTTGTCCTGTTTTGTCATGTCTTGTCCTGTGTTGTCCTGTGTTGTCTAGTTTTGTCCTGTCTTGTCCTCTTTTGTCATTTCTTGTCCTGTCTTGTCCTGTCTTGACCTGTTTTGTCATGTCTTGTCCTGTGTTGTCCTGTGTTATCCAGTCTTGTCCTGTCTTGGCCTGTCTTGTTTTTTTTTGTATTGTTTTGTCCTGTCTCCTCCTGCCTTGTTCTGTCTTGTCCTTTTTTGTCCTGTTTTGTCCTGTATTTGACTGTCTTGTCCTGTCTTGTCATGTCTTGCCCTGTCTTGTCCTATCTTGTTCTGTCTTGTTCTGTCTTGTGTTTTGTTGTCCGGTCTTGTCCTGTTTTGTCCTGTCTTCTCCTGTCTTGCCCTGCCTTGTCCTGTCTTGTCTGGTTTTGTCCTGTCTTGTCCTGTCTTGTCCTGTCTTGTCCTATCTTGTTCTGTCTTGTTCCGTTTTGTGTTTTGTTGTCAGGTCTTGTTTGGTTTTGTCCTGTCTTTTCCTGTCTTGCCCTGACTTGTCCTGTCTTGTCCTGTTTTGTCCTGTCTTGTCCTGTTTTGTCCTGTCTTGTCCTGTTTTGTCCTGTCTTGTCCTAGCTTGTCCTCTTTTGACCTGCCTTGTCTTGTCTTGTCCTGTCTTGTCCTCCTTTGTCCTGTCTTGTCCTGTTTTGTCCTGTTTTTTTCTGTCTTGTCCTGTCTTGTCCTGTCTTGTCCTGTCTTGTCCTGTCTTGTCTTGCCTTGTCCTGTCTTGTCCTGTCTTGTCCTTTTTTGTACTGTCTTGTCTTGTCTTGTCCTATCTTGTTCTGTCTTGTTCTGTTTTGTGTTTTGTTGTCAGATCTTGTCTGGTTTTGTCCTGTCTTTTCCTGTCTTGCCCTGACTTGTCCTGTCTTGTCCTGTGTTGTCCAGTCTTGTCCAGGTTTCTCCAGTCTTGTCCTTCCTTGTCCTGTCTAGTCCTGTCTTGGCCTGTCTTGTCCTGTCTTGTCCTGTTTTGACCTGTGTTGTTCTGTTTTGTTCTGTCTTGTCCTGTCTTGTCCTCTCTTGTCCTGTCTTGGCCTGTCTTGTTCTGTTTTGTCCTCTCTTGGCCTGTCTTGTCCTGTCTTGTCCTGTTTTGTCCTGTCTTGTTCTGTCTTGTCCTGTCTGGTCCTGCCTTGTCCTGTCTTAGCCTGTCTTGTCTTATCTTGTCCTTTCTTGTCCTGTTTTGTGCTGACTTGTCCTATCTTCTCCTGTCTTGTCCTGTCTTGTCTTGTCTTGTCCTGTCTTTTCCTGTCTTGTCCTGTATTGTCCTGTATTGTCCTTTCTTGTCCTTTCTTGTCCTGTTTTGACATGTCTTGTCCCGTCTTGTCCTTTCCTTTCCTGTCTTGTCCTGTCTTGTCCTGTCTTGTCCTGTTTTGTCCTGTCTTGTCCTGTCTTGTCCTCTCTTGTCCTGTCTTGTCCTGTCTTGTCCTGTTTTGTCCTGACTTGTCCTGTCTTGTCCTGCCTTGTCCTGTCTTGTCATGTTTTGTACTGTCTTGTTCTGTCTTGTTCTGTCTTGTCCTGTTTTGTCCTGACTTGTCCTGTCTTGTCCTGTCTTGTCCTGTATTGTCCTGTCTTGTCTTGTCTTGTCCTGTTTTGTCCTGTCTTGTTCTGTCTTGTTCTGTCTTGTCCTGTCTTGGCCTGTCTTGTCCTGTCTTGTCATGTTTTGTCCTGTCTTGTTCTGTCTTGCTCTGTCTTGTCCTGTCTTGTCCTGTCTTGTCCTGTCTTGTCCTGTCTTGTCCTGCCTTGTCCTGTCTTGTCCTTCTCTGTACTGTCTTGTCCTGTCTCCTCCTGTATTGTCCTGTCTTGTCCTGTTTTGTCCTGTTTTGTCCTGTATTGTCCTGTGTTGTTCTGTATTGTCCTGTCTTGTCCTACCTTGTCTTGTCTTGTCCTGTTTTGTCCTGTTTTGTCCTGTATTTGACTGTCTTGTCCTGTCTTGTCCTGTCTTGTCCTGTTTTGTCCTGTCTTGTCCTGTCTTGTCCTGTCTTGTCCTGTTTTGTCTTGTCTTGTCCTGTCTTGTTCTGTCTTGTCCTGTCTTGTACTGTCTTGTCCTGCCTTGTCTTGTCTTGTCCTGTTTTGTCCTGTCTTGTCCTGTCTAGTCCTGCCTTGTCCTGTCTTGTTCTGTTTCGTCCTCTCTTGGCCTGTCTTGTCCTGTCTTGTCCAGTTTTGTACTGTCTTGTTCCGTCTTGTCCTGTCTGGTCCTGCCTTGTCCTGTCTTGTCCTCTCTTGCCTTATCTTGTCCTCTCTTGTCCTGTTTTGTGCTGACTTGTCCTATCTTCTCCTGTCTTGTCCTGTCTTGTCCTGTGTTATCCAGTCTTGTCCTGTATTGTCCTGTTTTGTCCTGTCTTGTCCTTTTTTGTCCTGTCTTGACATGTCTTGTCCTGTCTTGTCCTTTCTTTTCCTGTCTTGTCCTGTCTTTTCCTGTCTTGTCCTGTTTTGTCCTCTCTTGTCCTTTCTTGTCCTGTCTTGACATGTCTTGTCCGGTCTTGTCCTGTCTTGTCCTGTCTTGTCCTGTCTTGTCCTGTCTTGTCCTGTTTTGTCATTTCTTGTCCTGTCTTGTCCTGTCTTGTTCTGTTTTGTCCTGTTTTGTCATGTCTTGTCCTGTGTTGTCCTGTGTTGTCTAGTTTTGTCCTGTCTTGTCCTCTTTTGTCATTTCTTGTCCTGTCTTGTCCTGTCTTGACCTGTTTTGTCATGTCTTGTCCTGTGTTGTCCTGTGTTATCCAGTCTTGTCCTGTCTTGGCCTGTCTTGTTTTTTTTTTGTATTGTTTTGTCCTGTCTCCTCCTGCCTTGTCCTGTCTTGTCCTTTTTTGTCCTGTTTTGTCCTGTATTTGACTGTCTTGTCCTGCCTTGTCCTGTCTTGCCCTGTCTTGTCCTATCTTGTTATGTCTTGTTCTGTCTTGTGTTTTGTTGTCCGGTCTTGTCCTGTTTTGTCCTGTCTTCTCCTGTCTTGTCCTGTCTTGTCCTATCTTGTTCTGTCTTGTTCCGTTTTGTGTTTTGTTGTCAGGTCTTGTTTGGTTTTGTCCTGTCTTTTCCTGTCTTGCCCTGACTTGTCCTGTCTTGTCCTGTTTTGTCCTGTCTTGTCCTGTTTTGTCCTGTCTTGTCCTGTTTTGTCCTGTCTTGTCCTAGCTTGTCCTCTTTTGACCTGCCTTGTCTTGTCTTGTCCTGTCTTGTCCTCCTTTGTCCTGTCTTGTCCTGTTTTTTTCTGTCTTGTCCTGTCTTGTCCTGTCTTGTCCTGTCTTGTCTTGCCTTGTCCTGTCTTGTCCTGTCTTGTCCTTTTTTGTACTGTCTTGTCTTGTCTTGTCCTATCTTGTTCTGTCTTGTTCTGTTTTGTGTTTTGTTGTCAGATCTTGTCTGGTTTTGTCCTGTCTTTTCCTGTCTTGCCCTGACTTGTCCTGTCTTGTCCTGTGTTGTCCAGTCTTGTCCAGGTTTCTCCAGTCTTGTCCTTCCTTGTCCTGTCTAGTCCTGTCTTGGCCTGTCTTGTCCTGTCTTGTCCTGTTTTGACCTGTGTTGTTCTGTTTTGTTCTGTCTTGTCCTGTCTTGTCCTCTCTTGTCCTGTCTTGGCCTGTCTTGTTCTGTTTTGTCCTCTCTTGGCCTGTCTTGTCCTGTCTTGTCCTGTTTTGTCCTGTCTTGTTCTGTCTTGTCCTGTCTGGTCCTGCCTTGTCCTGTCTTAGCCTGTCTTGTCTTATCTTGTCCTTTCTTGTCCTGTTTTGTGCTGACTTGTCCTATCTTCTCCTGTCTTGTCCTGTCTTGTCTTGTCTTGTCCTGTCTTTTCCTGTCTTGTCCTGTATTGTCCTGTATTGTCCTTTCTTGTCCTTTCTTGTCCTGTTTTGACATGTCTTGTCCCGTCTTGTCCTTTCCTTTCCTGTCTTGTCCTGTCTTGTCCTGTCTTGTCCTGTTTTGTCCTGTCTTGTCCTTTCTTGTCCTGTCTTGGCATGTCTTGTCCTGTCTTGTCCTGTCTTGTCCTGTCTTGTCCTGTTTTATCATTTCTTGTCCTGTCTTGTCCTGTCTTGTCCTGTTTTGTCCTGTTTTGTCATGTCTTGTTCTGTGTTGTTTTGTGTTGTCTAGTCTTGTCCTGTCTTGTCCTCTTTTGTCATTTCTTGTCCTGTCTTGTCCTGTCTTGACCTGTTCTGTCATGTCTTATCCTGTGTTGTCCTGTGTTATCCAGTCTTGTCCTGTCTTTTCCTGACTTGTCCAGTCTTGTCCTGTCTCGTTCTGTCTTGTCCTGTCTTGTCCTGAATTGTACTGTTTTGTCCTGTTTTGTCCTGTCTTGTCCTGTCTTGATCTGTGTTGTCCAGTCTTGACCTGTCTTGTCGTGTCTTATCCTGTCTTGTCCTGCTTTGTCCAGTCTTGTCCTGTCTCGTTCTGTCTTGTCCTGTCTTGTCCTGCCTTGTACTGTCTTGTCCTGTTTTGTCCTGTCTTGTCCTGTCTTGATCTGTGTTGTACAGTCTTGACCTGTCTTGTCGTGTCTTATCCTGTCTTGTCCTGTCTTGTCCTGTCTTGTCCTGACTTGTCCTCTCCTGTCCTGTCTTCTCCTGTTTTGTCCTGACTTGTCCTGTCTTGTCCTGTCTTGTCCTGTATTGTCCTGTTTTGTCCTGTCTTGTCCTGTTTTGTCTTGTTTTTTCCTGTCTTGTCCTGTCTTGTCCTGTCTTGTCCTGTCTTGTCCTGTCTTGTCCTGTCTTGTCCTGTCTTGTCCTGTCTTGTCCTGTCTTGTCCTGTCTTGTCCTTCTCTGTACTGACTTGTCCTGTCTCCTCCTGTCTTGTCCTGTCTTGTCCTGTTTTGTCCTGTTTTGTTCTGTATTGTCCTGTCTTGTTCTGTCTTGTCCTGTCTTGTCCTGCTTTGTCTTTACTTGTCCTGTTTTGTCCTGTTTTGTAATGTAATTGACTGTCTTGTCCTGTCTTGTCCTGTTTTGTCCTGTCTTGCCTGTCTTGTCCTGTTTTGTCTTGTTTTGCCTGTCTTGTTCTGTCTTGTCCTGTGTTGTACTGTCTTGTCCTGTCTTGTACTGTCTTGTCCTGTCTTGTACTTTTTTGTCCTGTCTTGTCCTGTCTTGTCCTGTTTTGTCCTGTCTTGTCCTGTCTTGTCCTTTCTTGTTCTGTCTTGTTCTCTTTTGTCCTGTCTTGTCCTGTTTTATCCTGACTTGTCCTGTCTTGTCCTGTCTTGTACTGTATTGTCCTGTCTTGTCCTGTCTTGTCCTGTTTTGTCCTGTTTTTTTCTGTCTTGTCCTGTCTTGTCCTGTCTTGTCCTGTCTTGTCCTGCCTTGTCCTGTCTTGGCCTGTCTTGTTTTTTTTTGTATTGTTTTGTCCTGTCTTGTCCTTTTTTGTCCTGTTTTGTCCTGTATTTGACTGTCTTGTCCTGTTTTGCCCTGTCTTGTCCTATCTTGTTCTGTCTTGTTCTGTCTTGTGTTTTGTTGTCCGGTCTTGTCCTGTTTTGTCCTGTCTTCTCCTGTCTTGCCCTGCCTTGTCCTGCCTTGTCTTGTTTTGTCCTGTCTTGTCCTGTTTTGTCCTGTCTTGTCCTAGCTTGTCCTCTTTTCACCTGCCTTGTCTTGTCTTGTCCTGTCTTGTCCTCCTTTGTCCTGTCTTCTCCTGTGTTGTCCAGTCTTGTCCAGTCTTGTCCAGTCTTGTTCTGCCTTGTCCTGTCTTGTCCTGTCTTGGCCTGTCTTGTCCTGTCTTGTCATGTTTTGTCCTGTCTTGTTCTGTCTTGTTCTGTCTTGTCCTCTCTTGTCCTGTCTTGTCCTGTTTTGTCCTGACTTGTCCTGTCTTGTCCTGTCTTGTTTTGTATTGTCCTGTCTTGTCTTGTCTTGTCCTGTCTTGTCCTGTCTTGTCCTGCCTTGTTCTGTCTTGTCCTTCTCTGTACTGTCTTGTCCTGTCTCCTCCTGTCTTGTCCTGTCTTGTCCTGTTTTGTCCTCTCTTGTCCTGTCTTGTCCTCTCTTGTCCTGTCTTGTCCTGTCTTGTCCTGTTTTGTCCTGACTTGTCCTGTCTTGTCCTGCCTTGTCCTGTCTTGTCCTCTCTTGTCCTGTCTTGTCCTCTCTTGTCCTGTCTTGTCCTGTCTTGTCCTGTTTTGTCCTGACTTGTCCTGTCTTGTCCTGCCTTGTCCTGTCTTGTCATGTTTTGTACTTTCTTGTTCTGTCTTGTTCTGTCTTGTCCTGTTTTGTACTGACTTGTCCTGTCTTGTCCTGTCTTGTCCTGTATTGTCCTGTCTTGTCTTGTCTTGTCCTGTTTTGTCCTGTCTTGTTCTGTCTTGTTCTGTCTTGTCCTGTCTTGGCCTGTCTTGTCCTGTCTTGTCATGTTTTGTCCTGTCTTGTTCTGTCTTGCTCTGTCTTGTCCTGTCTTGTCCTGTCTTGTCCTGTCTTGTCCTGCCTTGTCCTGTCTTGTCCTTCTCTATACTGTCTTGTCCTGTCTCCTCCTGTATTGTCCTGTCTTGTCCTGTTTTGTCCTGTTTTGTCCTGTATTGTCCTGTGTTGTTCTGTATTGTCCTGTCTTGTCCTACCTTGTCTTGTCTTGTCCTGTTTTGTCCTGTTTTGTCCTGTATTTGACTGTCTTGTCCTGTCTTGTCCTGTCTTGTCCTGTTTTGTCCTGTCTTGTCCTGTCTTGTCCTGTCTTGTCCTGTTTTGTCTTGTCTTGTCCTGTCTTGTTCTGTCTTGTCCTGTCTTGTACTGTCTTGTCCTGTCTTGTACTGTCTTGTCCTGTCTTGTACTGTTTTGTCCTGTCTTGTCCTGTCCTGTCCTGTTTTGTCCTGTCTTGTCCTGTCTTGTCCTTTCTTTTTCTGTCTTGTCCTCTTTTGTTATGTCTTGTCCTGTTTTATCCTGAATTGTCCGGTCTTGTCCTGTCTTGTCCTGTATTGTCCTGTCTTGTCCTGTCTTGTCCTGTCTTGTCCTGTCTTGTCCTGTCTTGTCCTGCCTTGTCCTGTCTTGTCCTGTCTTGTCCTTTTTGTATTGTCTTGTCTTGTCTCTTCCTGCCTTGTCCTGTCTTGTCCTTTTTTGTACTGTTTTGTCCTGTATTTGACTATCTTGTCCTGTCTTGTCCTGTCTTGTCCTATCTTGTTCTGTCTTGTTCTGTCTTCTGTTTTGTTGTCCGGTATTGTCCTGTTTTGTCCTGTCTTCTCCTGCCTTGGCCTGCCTTGTCCTGTCTTGTCCTGTTTTGTCTTGTCTTGTCCTGTTTTGTCCTGTCTTGTCCTAGCTTGTCCTTTTTTGACCTGCCTTGTCTTGTCTTGTCCTGTGTTGTCCTCCTTTGTCCTGTCTTCTCCTGTGTTGTCCAGTCTTGTCCAGTCTTGACCAGTCTTGTCCTGCCTTGTCCTGTCTTGTCCTGTCTTCGCCTGTCTTGTCCTGTTTTGTCCTGTTTTGTCCTGTCTTGTTCTATCTTGTTCTGTCTTGTCCTGTCTTGTCCTCTCTTGTCCTGTCTTGGCCTGTCTTGTCCTGTTTTGTCCTGTCTTGTCCTGTCTTGTTCTGTCTTGTCCTGTCTTGTCCTGTCTTGTCCTGTCTTGTCCTGTCTTGTTCTGTCTTGACCTGTCTTGTCCTGCCTTGTCTTGTCTTGTCCTGTTTTGTCCTGTCTTGTCCTGTCTAGTCCTGCCTTGTCCTGTCTTGTTCTGTTTCGTCCTCGCTTGGCCTGTCTTGTCCTGTCTTGTCCAGTTTTGTACTGTCTTGTTCCGTCTTGTCCTGTCTGGTCCTGCCTTGTCCTGTCTTGTCCTCTCTTGCCTTATCTTGTCCTCTCTTGTCCTGTTTTGTGCTGACTTGTCCTATCTTCTCCTGTCTTGTCCTGTCTTGTCCTGTGTTGTCCTGTGTTATCCAGTCTTGTCCTGTATTGTCCTGTTTTGTCCTATCTTGTCCTTTTTTGTCCTGTCTTGACATGTCTTGTCCTGTCTTGTCCTTTCTTTTCCTGTCTTGTCCTGTCTTGTCCTGTCTTGTCCTGTTTTGTCCTGTCTTGTCCTTTCTTGTCCTGTCTTGACATGTCTTGTCCGGTCTTGTCCTGTCTTGTCCTGTCTTGTCCTGTCTTGTCCTGTCTTGTCCTGTCTTGTCCTGTTTTGTAATTTCTTGTCCTGTCTTGTCCTGTCTTGTTCTGTTTTGTCCTGTTTTGTCATGTCTTGTCCTGTGTTGTCCTGTGTTGTCTAGTTTTGTCCTGTCTTGTCCTCTTTTGTCATTTCTTGTCCTGTCTTGTCCTGTCTTGACCTGTTTTGTCATGTCTTGTCCTGTGTTGTCCTGTGTTATCCAGTCTTGTCCTGTCTTGGCCTGTCTTGTTTTTTTTTGTATTGTTTTGTCCTGTCTCCTCCTGCCTTGTTCTGTCTTGTCCTTTTTTGTCCTGTTTTGTCCTGTATTTGACTGTCTTGTCCTGTCTTGTCATGTCTTGCCCTGTCTTGTCCTATCTTGTTCTGTCTTGTTCTGTCTTGTGTTTTGTTGTCCGGTCTTGTCCTGTTTTGTCCTGTCTTCTCCTGTCTTGCCCTGCCTTGTCCTGTCTTGTCTGGTTTTGTCCTGTCTTGTCCTGTCTTGTCCTGTCTTGTCCTATCTTGTTCTGTCTTGTTCCGTTTTGTGTTTTGTTGTCAGGTCTTGTTTGGTTTTGTCCTGTCTTTTCCTGTCTTGCCCTGACTTGTCCTGTCTTGTCCTGTTTTGTCCTGTCTTGTCCTGTTTTGTCCTGTCTTGTCCTGTTTTGTCCTGTCTTGTCCTAGCTTGTCCTCTTTTGACCTGCCTTGTCTTGTCTTGTCCTGTCTTGTCCTCCTTTGTCCTGTCTTGTCCTGTTTTGTCCTGTTTTTTTCTGTCTTGTCCTGTCTTGTCCTGTCTTGTCCTGTCTTGTCCTGTCTTGTCTTGCCTTGTCCTGTCTTGTCCTGTCTTGTCCTTTTTTGTACTGTCTTGTCTTGTCTTGTCCTATCTTGTTCTGTCTTGTTCTGTTTTGTGTTTTGTTGTCAGATCTTGTCTGGTTTTGTCCTGTCTTTTCCTGTCTTGCCCTGACTTGTCCTGTCTTGTCCTGTGTTGTCCAGTCTTGTCCAGGTTTCTCCAGTCTTGTCCTTCCTTGTCCTGTCTAGTCCTGTCTTGGCCTGTCTTGTCCTGTCTTGTCCTGTTTTGACCTGTGTTGTTCTGTTTTGTTCTGTCTTGTCCTGTCTTGTCCTCTCTTGTCCTGTCTTGGCCTGTCTTGTTCTGTTTTGTCCTCTCTTGGCCTGTCTTGTCCTGTCTTGTCCTGTTTTGTCCTGTCTTGTTCTGTCTTGTCCTGTCTGGTCCTGCCTTGTCCTGTCTTAGCCTGTCTTGTCTTATCTTGTCCTTTCTTGTCCTGTTTTGTGCTGACTTGTCCTATCTTCTCCTGTCTTGTCCTGTCTTGTCTTGTCTTGTCCTGTCTTTTCCTGTCTTGTCCTGTATTGTCCTGTATTGTCCTTTCTTGTCCTTTCTTGTCCTGTTTTGACATGTCTTGTCCCGTCTTGTCCTTTCCTTTCCTGTCTTGTCCTGTCTTGTCCTGTCTTGTCCTGTTTTGTCCTGTCTTGTCCTTTCTTGTCCTGTCTTGGCATGTCTTGTCCTGTCTTGTCCTGTCTTGTCCTGTCTTGTCCTGTTTTATCATTTCTTGTCCTGTCTTGTCCTGTCTTGTCCTGTTTTGTCCTGTTTTGTCATGTCTTGTTCTGTGTTGTTTTGTGTTGTCTAGTCTTGTCCTGTCTTGTCCTCTTTTGTCATTTCTTGTCCTGTCTTGTCCTGTCTTGACCTGTTTTGTCATGTCTTATCCTGTGTTGTCCTGTGTTATCCAGTCTTGTCCTGTCTTTTCCTGACTTGTCCAGTCTTGTCCTGTCTCGTTCTGTCTTGTCCTGTCTTGTCCTGAATTGTACTGTTTTGTCCTGTTTTGTCCTGTTTTGTCCTGTCTTGTCCTGTCTTGATCTGTGTTGTCCAGTCTTGACCTGTCTTGTCGTGTCTTATTCTGTCTTGTCCTGCTTTGTCCAGTCTTGTCCTGTCTCGTTCTGTCTTGTCCTGTCTTGTCCTGCCTTGTACTGTCTTGTCCTGTTTTGTCCTGTCTTGTCCTGTCTTGATCTGTGTTGTACAGTCTTGACCTGTCTTGTCGTGTCTTATCCTGTCTTGTCCTGTCTTGTCCTGTCTTGTCCTGACTTGTCCTCTCCTGTCCTGTCTTCTCCTGTTTTGTCCTGACTTGTCCTGTCTTGTCCTGTCTTGTCCTGTATTGTCCTATTTTGTCCTGTCTTGTCCTGTTTTGTCTTGTTTTTTCCTGTCTTGTCCTGTCTTGTCCTGTCTTGTCCTGTCTTGTCCTGTCTTGTCCTGTCTTGTCCTGTCTTGTCCTGTCTTGTCCTGTCTTGTCCTGTCTTGTCCTTCTCTGTACTGACTTGTCCTGTCTCCTCCTGTCTTGTCCTGTCTTGTCCTGTTTTGTCCTGTTTTGTTCTGTATTGTCCTGTCTTGTTCTGTCTTGTCCTGTCTTGTCCTGCTTTGTCTTTACTTGTCCTGTTTTGTCCTGTTTTGTAATGTAATTGACTGTCTTGTCCTGTCTTGTCCTGTTTTGTCCTGTCTTGCCTGTCTTGTCCTGTTTTGTCTTGTTTTGTCCTGTCTTGTTCTGTCTTGTCCTGTGTTGTACTGTCTTGTCCTGTCTTGTACTGTCTTGTCCTGTCTTGTACTTTTTTGTCCTGTCTTGTCCTGTCTTGTCCTGTTTTGTCCTGTCTTGTCCTGTCTTGTCCTTTCTTGTTCTGTCTTGTTCTCTTTTGTCCTGTCTTGTCCTGTTTTATCCTGACTTGTCCTGTCTTGTCCTGTCTTGTCCTGTATTGTCCTGTCTTGTCCTGTCTTGTCCTGTTTTGTCCTGTTTTTTTCTGTCTTGTCCTGTCTTGTCCTGTCTTGTCCTGTCTTGTCCTGCCTTGTCCTGTCTTGGCCTGTCTTGTTTTTTTTTGTATTGTTTTGTCCTGTCTTGTCCTTTTTTGTCCTGTTTTGTCCTGTATTTGACTGTCTTGTCCTGTTTTGCCCTGTCTTGTCCTATCTTGTTCTGTCTTGTTCTGTCTTGTGTTTTGTTGTCCGGTCTTGTCCTGTTTTGTCCTGTCTTCTCCTGTCTTGCCCTGCCTTGTCCTGCCTTGTCTTGTTTTGTCCTGTCTTGTCCTGTTTTGTCCTGTCTTGTCCTTGCTTGTCCTCTTTTCACCTGCCTTGTCTTGTCTTGTCCTGTCTTGTCCTCCTTTGTCCTGTCTTCTCCTGTGTTGTCCAGTCTTGTCCAGTCTTGTCCAGTCTTGTTCTGCCTTGTCCTGTCTTGTCCTGTCTTGGCCTGTCTTGTCCTGTCTTGTCATGTTTTGTCCTGTCTTGTTCTGTCTTGTTCTGTCTTGTTCTGTCTTGTCCTCTCTTGTCCTGTCTTGTCCTGTTTTGTCCTGACTTGTCCTGTCTTGTCCTGTCTTGTCCTGTATTGTCCTGTCTTGTCTTGTCTTGTCCTGTCTTGTCCTGTCTTGTCCTGCCTTGTTCTGTCTTGTCCTTCTCTGTACTGTCTTGTCCTGTCTCCTCCTGTCTTGTCCTGTCTTGTCCTGTTTTGTCCTCTCTTGTCCTGTCTTGTCCTCTCTTGTCCTGTCTTGTCCTGTCTTGTCCTGTTTTGTCCTGACTTGTCCTGTCTTGTCCTGCCTTGTCCTGTCTTGTCCTCTCTTGTCCTGTCTTGTCCTCTCTTGTCCTGTCTTGTCCTGTCTTGTCCTGTTTTGTCCTGACTTGTCCTGTCTTGTCCTGCCTTGTCCTGTCTTGTCATGTTTTGTACTGTCTTGTTCTGTCTTGTTCTGTCTTGTCCTGTTTTGTCCTGACTTGTCCTGTCTTGTCCTGTCTTGTCCTGTATTGTCCTGTCTTGTCTTGTCTTGTCCTGTTTTGTCCTGTCTTGTTCTGTCTTGTTCTGTCTTGTCCTGTCTTGGCCTGTCTTGTCCTGTCTTGTCATGTTTTGTCCTGTCTTGTTCTGTCTTGCTCTGTCTTGTCCTGTCTTGTCCTGTCTTGTCCTGTCTTGTCCTGTCTTGTCCTGCCTTGTCCTGTCTTGTCCTTCTCTGTACTGTCTTGTCCTGTCTCCTCCTGTATTGTCCTGTCTTGTCCTGTTTTGTCCTGTTTTGTCCTGTATTGTCCTGTGTTGTTCTGTATTGTCCTGTCTTGTCCTACCTTGTCTTGTCTTGTCCTGTTTTGTCCTGTTTTGTCCTGTATTTGACTGTCTTGTCCTGTCTTGTCCTGTCTTGTCCTGTTTTGTCCTGTCTTGTCCTGTCTTGTCCTGTCTTGTCCTGTTTTGTCTTGTCTTGTCCTGTCTTGTTCTGTCTTGTCCTGTCTTGTACTGTCTTGTCCTGTCTTGTACTGTCTTGTCCTGTCTTGTACTGTTTTGTCCTGTCTTGTCCTGTCCTGTCCTGTTTTGTCCTGTCTTGTCCTGTCTTGTCCTTTCTTTTTCTGTCTTGTCCTCTTTTGTTATGTCTTGTCCGGTTTTATCCTGAATTGTCCGGTCTTGTCCTGTCTTGTCCTGTATTGTCCTGTCTTGTCCTGTCTTGTCCTGTCTTGTCCTGTCTTGTCCTGTCTTGTCCTGCCTTGTCCTGTCTTGTCCTGTCTTGTCCTTTTTGTATTGTCTTGTCTTGTCTCCTCCTGCCTTGTCCTGTCTTGTCCTTTTTTGTACTGTTTTGTCCTGTATTTGACTATCTTGTCCTGTCTTGTCCTGTCTTGTCCTATCTTGTTCTGTCTTGTTCTGTCTTCTGTTTTGTTGTCCGGTATTGTCCTGTTTTGTCCTGTCTTCTCCTGCCTTGGCCTGCCTTGTCCTGTCTTGTCCTGTTTTGTCTTGTCTTGTCCTGTTTTGTCCTGTCTTGTCCTAGCTTGTCCTTTTTTGACCTGCCTTGTCTTGTCTTGTCCTGTGTTGTCCTCCTTTGTCCTGTCTTCTCCTGTGTTGTCCAGTCTTGTCCAGTCTTGACCAGTCTTGTCCTGCCTTGTCCTGTCTTGTCCTGTCTTCGCCTGTCTTGTCCTGTTTTGTCCTGTTTTGTCCTGTCTTGTTCTATCTTGTTCTGTCTTGTCCTGTCTTGTCCTCTCTTGTCCTGTCTTGGCCTGTCTTGTCCTGTTTTGTCCTGTCTTGTCCTGTCTTGTTCTGTCTTGTCCTGTCTTGTCCTGTCTTGTCCTGTCTTGTCCTGTCTTGTTCTGTCTTGACCTGTCTTGTCCTGCCTTGTCTTGTCTTGTCCTGTTTTGTCCTGTCTTGTCCTGTCTAGTCCTGCCTTGTCCTGTCTTGTTCTGTTTCGTCCTCTCTTGGCCTGTCTTGTCCTGTCTTGTCCAGTTTTGTACTGTCTTGTTCCGTCTTGTCCTGTCTGGTCCTGCCTTGTCCTGTCTTGTCCTCTCTTGCCTTATCTTGTCCTCTCTTGTCCTGTTTTGTGCTGACTTGTCCTATCTTCTACTGTCTTGCCCTGTCTTGTCCTGTGTTGTCCTGTGTTATCCAGTCTTGTCCTGTATTGTCCTGTTTTGTCCTATCTTGTCCTTTTTTGTCCTGTCTTGACATGTCTTGTCCTGTCTTGTCCTTTCTTTTCCTGTCTTGTCCTGTCTTGTCCTGTCTTGTCCTGTTTTGTCCTGTCTTGTCCTTTCTTGTCCTGTCTTGACATGTCTTGTCCGGTCTTGTCCTGTCTTGTCCTGTCTTGTCCTGTCTTGTCCTGTCTTGTCCTGTCTTGTCCTGTTTTGTAATTTCTTGTCCTGTCTTGTCCTGTCTTGTTCTGTTTTGTCCTGTTTTGTCATGTCTTGTCCTGTGTTGTCCTGTGTTGTCTAGTTTTGTCCTGTCTTGTCCTCTTTTGTCATTTCTTGTCCTGTCTTGTCCTGTCTTGACCTGTTTTGTCATGTCTTGTCCTGTGTTGTCCTGTGTTATCCAGTCTTGTCCTGTCTTGGCCTGTCTTGTTTTTTTTGTATTGTTTTGTCCTGTCTCCTCCTGCCTTGTTCTGTCTTGTCCTTTTTTGTCCTGTTTTGTCCTGTATTTGACTGTCTTGTCCTGTCTTGTCATGTCTTGCCCTGTCTTGTCCTATCTTGTTCTGTCTTGTTCTGTCTTGTGTTTTGTTGTCCGGTCTTGTCCTGTTTTGTCCTGTCTTCTCCTGTCTTGCCCTGCCTTGTCCTGTCTTGTCTGGTTTTGTCCTGTCTTGTCCTGTCTTGTCCTGTCTTGTCCTATCTTGTTCTGTCTTGTTCCGTTTTGTGTTTTGTTGTCAGGTCTTGTTTGGTTTTGTCCTGTCTTTTCCTGTCTTGCCCTGACTTGTCCTGTCTTGTCCTGTTTTGTCCTGTCTTGTCCTGTTTTGTCCTGTCTTGTCCTGTTTTGTCCTGTCTTGTCCTAGCTTGTCCTCTTTTGACCTGCCTTGTCTTGTCTTGTCCTGTCTTGTCCTCCTTTGTCCTGTCTTGTCCTGTTTTGTCCTGTTTTTTTCTGTCTTGTCCTGTCTTGTCCTGTCTTGTCCTGTCTTGTCTTGCCTTGTCCTGTCTTGCCCTGTCTTGTCCTTTTTTGTACTGTCTTGTCTTGTCTTGTCCTATCTTGTTCTGTCTTGTTCTGTTTTGTGTTTTGTTGTCAGATCTTGTCTGGTTTTGTCCTGTCTTTTCCTGTCTTGCCCTGACTTGTCCTGTCTTGTCCTGTATTGTCCAGTCTTGTCCAGGTTTCTCCAGTCTTGTCCTTCCTTGTCCTGTCTAGTCCTGTCTTGGCCTGTCTTGTCCTGTCTTGTCCTGTTTTGACCTGTGTTGTTCTGTTTTGTTCTGTCTTGTCCTGTCTTGTCCTCTCTTGTCCTGTCTTGGCCTGTCTTGTTCTGTTTTGTCCTCTCTTGGCCTGTCTTGTCCTGTCTTGTCCTGTCTTGTCCTGTCTTGTCTTGTCTTGTCCTGTCTTTTCCTGTCTTGTCCTGTATTGTCCTGTATTGTCCTTTCTTGTCCTTTCTTGTCCTGTTTTGACATGTCTTGTCCCGTCTTGTCCTTTCCTTTCCTGTCTTGTCCTGTCTTGTCCTGTTTTGTCCTGTCTTGTCCTTTCTTGTCCTGTCTTGGCATGTCTTGTCCTGTCTTGTCCTGTCTTGTCCTGTCTTGTCCTGTCTTGTCCTGTTTTATCATTTCTTGTCCTGTCTTGTCCTGTCTTGTCCTGTTTTGTCCTGTTTTGTCATGTCTTGTTCTGTGTTGTTTTGTGTTGTCTAGTCTTGTCCTGTCTTGTCCTCTTTTGTCATTTCTTGTCCTGTCTTGTCCTGTCTTGACCTGTTTTGTCATGTCTTATCCTGTGTTGTCCTGTGTTATCCAGTCTTGTCCTGTCTTTTCCTGACTTGTCCAGTCTTGTCCTGTCTCGTTCTGTCTTGTCCTGTCTTGTCCTGAATTGTACTGTTTTGTCCTGTTTTGTCCTGTCTTGTCCTGTCTTGATCTGTGTTGTCCAGTCTTGACCTGTCTTGTCGTGTCTTATCCTATCTTGTCCTGCTTTGTCCAGTCTTGTCCTGTCTCGTTCTGTCTTGTCCTGTCTTGTCCTGCCTTGTACTGTCTTGTCCTGTTTTGTCCTGTCTTGTCCTGTCTTGATCTGTGTTGTACAGTCTTGACCTGTCTTGTCGTGTCTTATCCTGTCTTGTCCTGTCTTGTCCTGTCTTGTCCTGTCTTGTCCTGACTTGTCCTCTCCTGTCCTGTCTTCTCCTGTTTTGTCCTGACTTGTCCTGTCTTGTCCTGTCTTGTCCTGTATTGTCCTGTTTTGTCCTGTCTTGTCCTGTTTTTCCTGTCTTGACATGTCTTGTCCTGTCTTGTCCTTTCTTTTCCTGTCTTGTCCTGTCTTGTCCTGTCTTGTCCTGTTTTGTCCTGTCTTGTCCTTTCTTGTCCTGTCTTGACATGTCTTGTCCGGTCTTGTCCTGTCTTGTCCTGTCTTGTCCTGTCTTGTCCTGTCTTGTTCTGTTTTGTCATTTCTTGTCCTGTCTTGTCCTGTCTTGTTCTGTTTTGTCCTGTTTTGTCATGTCTTGTCCTGTGTTGTCCTGTGTTGTCTAGTTTTGTCCTGTCTTGTCCTCTTTTGTCATTTCTTGTCCTGTCTTGTCCTGTCTTGACCTGTTTTGTCATGTCTTGTCCTGTGTTGTCCTGTGTTATCCAGTCTTGTCCTGTCTTGGCCTGTCTTGTTTTTTTTTTGTATTGTTTTGTCCTGTCTCCTCCTGCCTTGTCCTGTCTTGTCCTTTTTTGTCCTGTTTTGTCCTGTATTTGACTGTCTTGTCCTGTCTTGTCCTGTCTTGCCCTGTCTTGTCCTATCTTGTTCTGTCTTGTTCTGTCTTGTGTTTTGTTGTCCGGTCTTGTCCTGTTTTGTCCTGTCTTCACCTGTCTTGTCCTGTCTTGTCCTATCTTGTTCTGTCTTGTTCCGTTTTGTGTTTTGTTGTCAGGTCTTGTTTGGTTTTGTCCTGTCTTTTCCTGTCTTGCCCTGACTTGTCCTGTCTTGTCCTGTTTTGTCCTGTCTTGTCCTGTTTTGTCCTGTCTTTTCCTGTTTTGTCCTGTCTTGTCCTAGCTTGTCCTCTTTTGACCTGCCTTGTCTTGTCTTGTCCTGTCTTGTCCTCCTTTGTCCTGTCTTGTCCTGTTTTTTTCTGTCTTGTCCTGTCTTGTCCTGTCTTGTCCTGTCTTGTCTTGCCTTGTCCTGTCTTGTCCTGTCTTGTCCTTTTTTGTACTGTCTTGTCTTGTCTTGTCCT
>CALNHX010006025.1:0-96633 GCA_940337035.1 Agriotes lineatus | reverse complement strand
ACATTTTCATGTTTTGTTCTTGAAATAAAAACTTAATAAATTGCTTTTGCAATAAACATTAAAAATTAAAGCTTCAGTAATCATATGCTATAAAACATAAGAACAAAAAATATTAATGGATTATGCCTATTATTTACATTTGAAAATAAATAAATATTATAATTGACGAGTGCTGCATAATTTGAATTAGATACTTGAAGTCTGCATAGAAAAATGTCTTTCAATAAAGTCTATTAGTTGTCGAAATCAATTGCTCGAAATCAATTGCTCGAAAATCAAACTGCTCGAATGTAACTTTTCTCGAAATACAATTTCCTCGAACCGCAATTTCTCGAAAACGTTTTGCTCGAATTTTTGTGGTTTTAACATCTGGAACAAGGATCATATTCACCTTACAGTTCCACATTAGTATTTTAGTAACTTCAATAATCTTAAATTCATGGCAATTTTATATTTTTTAGTAGATGGAAAGTCAAACTTGTTGCTCTGCAGTTCCGTACAAATGTGTACATTTTCCCAGTTCAGCATAAAAATAATTTGTATTGTATTTTATAGAACCTATAAAGATATGGAATGTTTAATTTTTTTCTGTTCGCAAGATTTGGAAATTGTAAATTCCTGTTTAACCTTGAAATTACACTCTTGAGCTTAAATTTTTTAAATGCATTTTAACCAACTAATACAAAAGAAGCTGCTTTTATGCTGCAGATAGGTATTTGATTAACAGTTCAATTGTATTGGTTGTTGACAGCAAAATTTTAACGTGTTTGCAGCATTTATTTAGCTAGTTATTTATAAAAAAGTAAATTCGTAGTAAGTCGTTTCACACCGAAATATACATTCTTCTTCTATAAATTCTGTAAATAGTACAGATTCTTCATAAGCAACAAGTATACTATACCGTAATTGCAGTTTTACGTTTTATTAATGTTTTGTGGCTAATCATTTAATATTTATATTTTCCTCCCAGATATTCTAGGACAACATTTAGTGAGATCTCAGCAGAGTCCCGTTTACCTGATGTAAGAAGGGTCCCAAACTGTAGATGGCCGAGATGAGTCCGAAGTCAGCTTATGGCTTTAGATATTAAGGGATTCTCTGGCCATTCTTGTCATTAACGGATTTACTGTCCTGTCTGCTTCGAAGTATTGTAAAATTCAAGCTTAATATATCATACATGATTCATTTCCCGACACGGATTTATTATATGCATAGCAAATTGTTAGCAAGTTTGTACAGCCCTGTAACATATTTACAGTAAATGATCAAAATCTGCCGCAAATTATCAGAAAATTGCAGCATTTTCAAATCAAATTTATAGGAAACTTTCACAACTCTTCCCATGTTCTTTAGAAAAACCTTCAAGCCTGTAGAACAGTTTTAAGTTTTCAAATAAATACATAAATATATATATATATATATAGCAAATTAGCAGTACCTCAACTTATAACAAACTTTCCGTAATTTTATAGCAAAAAATATTCAGGATATTTTACCAAAATTACAATAAAATTTTCAATACTTAAATTCGATATTAATTGGAATATCTTCATCTATCTATCTAATCATCCGTATTTGAGATTGCAGTTCAAACGGGTGAATATCGTCAAATTTCATAATATAACTGGTTTGTTCGTCATAATGGAGGTTATTGAAATGAAAATCGTACGAGACTCATTAATGACCAATAGAAAAATTAGTTCACGAGCCGTAACCAAGACAATAAAAAAATTTATTGGAAATTTTTTCTAGGCAGACCAAACTAACTGTGAATGTTTGTGGCGTTACGATTTTCTTACCGAATCTGCATTCGAGCATTAATTCATATTCGGAAATTATTTTCGTGCATTCCAACAACGTCCTAATTTGCCCTCGCGTCCCGCTCGGGCAAATTAATACGACGTTGTTGGACCGCACTCAAAAAAATTTCCGGAAAGAATTAATGCTCTTATGAGATTATATGTGATAATTTCTTGAACTGATAGAATAGTCCGTTAGTATTTTTAAAGGAAGCACTTGCTTGCTTATCTGATGAGAATCAGCTGGCTGTCAACCCTTTGAAGCACAGAAATATTATCCTGTTAATACTTTCTGCAAGAAGTGATGTATAGCTTTCTCGTAAAGAGGATTAAATGAGACGTTGTACTTGCTTAGATAGGACTATTTCTATCCTTATGATACGTTTATTTTTACAAATAGCAAAGTTATAAATGACAAGATATTCGTCAAAACAGAAAATAAAACAAATTTAGACAATACATCCTGATTTGTGTCTTTACCCGTAACCGGACAAAAACCCCTAACAAAAAACCCTTCGGATGAAAATATTACGTGTACAGGATGTTCAATTTTCGATTTGATTAAATGAAAATTTTCATTATTATTAAAGCTAAAGGAAAATGATTTGCAGATTATGAAGTCAACTTTTCGAGGGCAACACAACTCAAGCAGCTTCATGTCGGGGAGTTTTTTGTTGTCGGAGGGTTCTTTGTCGGGAGGTTTTAGTCCGGGTTTTTTTCGTCCTAGATTCAATAGTATAGCTTTTTTAACAAAACTATAATGTTAAAGCAAAACTTAATTGTCAATTGCAAATGTCATTTTGTAGCTTACATTTTCTTTTCCTGCGGTTTCCACGGAAACCCAACGGAACACCTTACTGTAGAACATAATTTAATAAATTTACTTTTAAATATACATGTAACCCCATTTACATGCTTTACATGTGTAAAGAATGCTTATTTGCATATTTATAGGCAAATAACAAATTACCCAAGTATCTACCTTTTACCTAAAAATAAAAACTAATATTCATTCAGATTTTTACAGAGAACCTTGTTAGAACAATTTCTATTAAAGCAGTTACTTCTGGTACTTTAGCCTCAAATCCTAGCATTTTCACGAGTCACGCAAGCAAAAATCTGTAATCCAGTGGTAATGTTATCAAAATTCGGTGGCGTCGTTTACAATTTAAGCTTCGTTTCTGTTGAGTGCATTATCGCCGTCCTTCTTAGAATTCTTGTTGTGCGAGTCTGTCTTAAAACTTTCCGCGTAAATCGTTTATGAATACTGCCGTACAGCCATGTCAAAATTAGTTATCAATTCACCCATTGTTCTCTTCTGTCCGCAAAGCAGTCTCAGGTTACCGACTTGCTACACCCGGGGTCCCCTGCAAGTTTCGCAAGTGTTGAACCATATTTCGTCATGCTAAAACTTTCCGTAGCTTTCAATAGAAGTTTGAGTCAGCTTTGGTGATCCCGACATCTTCTGATCCGTTCTATCGTACGAGTGGGACAAGGATGTAGATAAGCCGCGTTTGCGCTTAGCCAGTTTCGCGCCTGTCTACCTTCCGGATGAGCGTTACTTGGCGTGCAGCCCTCAAGACGTTCGGGGGTGGCGCTTCGTCCGCGAGCCGGCCTCGCTTGGCCGAGCTCGCGTTAAGTCAAAATTTGTGTATTGTAAAGAAGCTTTGTCGTCGTCATTTCGAGCTTTGTGCATAGTGGTTAAAGGTGAACGTTTAGCCGAGTTTTCCGTATCGTTTGGAGCTGAGCACCTCCGTTAACACTTATCGTGGATTATATTTTGGGAACACTCACTCGTGTGCTAAACTTACCAAGTAGAACGAAGACCCGATTCTTTTACCGTCATCTGCTTGTTACCGGGGTCCGTTCTAGTCAACCCTCTTCTTGGGGATGTTTTACCGCTCGCATTCGCTCGATTTTGGCCCAGTCCTGTGCTTTACAACAGTTTCCTGTCGTTTCCGTTCGTGGCACTGACTGAGATGCAACTCGCAGCTGAGGAAAACAACTTAATCCCGCACAACTATGATCCTATGAAGGTAAATTGTTAACTGCTAAATGTTTATAGTGAAGTGTTTTGTCAAAGTGTAGTTTGGGCCACTTGAGCCCTTTTGGATTGATTTAAATCATAAAATGTCGAACAGTTCCGTCAAGTTTTATTGTCTTTAGGTTGTTTTTGTGTATTAAACTCACGTAACCGTTGCTGTACCATTTTTGAAGTGTTGGTTGTTAAATTTCGATACTGTAAAGTAGTTTTTGTGGTAGAACGTACCGTTCATAATGTTTGTAGATGTAACCATGTCATTTGTTGCCGTTTGATCATTCAAGTTTAGATTATAAATTGCGTCGTTAACCCCACTAACCTTTTTGCATATTTCCGGCCGTAAGATTTGATTATTGTAACATTCATTGTCATTTGTTTCACATGTTATTTCATCAATAGAGTTTATTGTTAATTTTTTATATGTCTTTTTTTTTATTGGTGTGTTTGCATGCCATGTTGTGTCTATGTTTTGTACAGGAACCTAGTTGGTGCAAGTAAGTGTAAGCTGATGCCGTTTAAGGTAGGTTTGATCCAGCTGTGACGTCGCTACCTCAGGTTGTGCCAAGGAAAAAGTAGTAAGGTGATTTTACCCACTTCCATTTTCAAGTAATCTCACCTGTGTCGTTATTGTTGTTTCTCGATGTAGTCAAGAAAATGGTGGCGTACCTTATTTTAATATCTTTAACCCCGTCGTGCTAGAGCACAGCCCTAACTGTTAAGATAGTAAAGAACCTCGACCTTTCTTCACTGAGCATCCCATAGCCGGCGCGCATCGTTGCAGTACATCTCGTAACGAAAGTTAGGGCTGAGTTTTTAAGCGATATTCCCGATTATGTCTTCTTAGTCATTTTGTAGATAACAGGTTTGACTCTCAAGCGTATGGGTTATGCTTTGCACGCTTGAGGGGCTGATTGTTAATGCCGTTAACGCGGTTTTCGTCGTGTAACAAACTGGCTAATTGTTAGTGTCGTAATAACTTTTCCGTATTGTAACAACCTAAACCCAAAAATAGTGAATTGATCTAGAACCCGAAAAAAAAAACCGAAAAACCTAGCGTGCAGATAATTTCTGATACGTAAAACCCGAGTTTCTGCCAACTCTGCACAAGTAATTTCAATTATCAGAAGTAATTCAAATTCATGCAAGGTAATTCAAATACTCCAGAGTAATTGAATTGGTAGTAGTAGTAGTACTAATTACATACTTTCAAAAAGTAATTTTAACAAAAATGGCAATTACCAATTAAAATTACCGTATATAGAAAAGTAATTCAATTCCAAAACTAATAAACAAACATTAATTTAATTAGTAATTTGATTGGAAAGTAATTAATTACTGCCCAGCTCTGTTTCAAATTGTTTATAATTAGAACCTCTATCCTTAGTTATCGTCAATTAACTCTACATAAATCAACTCGATGCTGATTTTAAATATTTTTCAAAATATCACATACCAAGACTTAATATTAAAATTTATTTTTTTTATGTGAAGACTTGAAAGATTTATAATTGGAAAAACTAATAGAAAATGTTAATGTCATCTTTAGATTTTTTATTATTTACCGAAAAGTAGTATGTTTGTATAATTTTTACGTTTTCTATTCAAGGCGCTTTTTAGGATAAATATTTTTCAATTCTAATTAATATCTATTTAATGGCTTCTAGAAACTCTAATCTAGCTCTGTTAGTGAATTACTGTTACAAAAATCCTGTAAATGTTCTTGTGCAGTTATCTAAATGCCGAAATTTTTTAGAACATGTAAATTGGATAAAGAAGAATCTTCTCATTAGGCAATTGTAAAAGAACATTTACAGGAGTTTTGTAACAGTACTTCATTAAAAGGGCTAGATTCGAGTTTCTAGAAGCCATTTAAAGAGATATTAATTAAAATTCAAAAATATTTCTTCTAAAAAGCGCCTTGCATAGAAAACGTAAAAATTATGCAAACATATTACTTTTCGGTATATAATAAAAAATCTAAAGAAGTAATTAACATTTTATATTATTTTTTGTAATTATAAATCTTTAAAGTCTTCACATAAAAAAATGAATTTTAATATTAAGTCTTGGTATGTGAAATTTTGAAACATATTTAAAAAATTGCAAACAAATGTTTAGCTCAAGTTAAAAAAATAGATGTTTTCTGGCCTTGAGATTGTTCAGTTAGCTAAAGTTAACACGATCTAAAAAAATCTCATTGAAATCTTACTTAATTTCCGAAAAATAGCCCTTTTAGGATTTTGACAATGTCGAAAAACACCTTTTTCTAAATAAGTAAAAATCACTCGGTATATATGATAGGGGCTAAATAGGTTTTTAGACAAGCACAAATTATTAACGTGTAAAGTTTTTTTGAAACATAATTTTTTTTTTCATATTATGTCGACTTTTTGACGGACACTGTATAATGTTCAGCCAGTTTGCGGAAAATATTCAGTACATTTGCTATAATACTTTCTGTTGCCATAACCGCGGCCGGAAAATCAGGCTAAGAAGTAACATATAGTTTATCTATTTAAATATGTTGTGAAATCAAAAGACAAAAGAATTTTTCATGTAGAGTGCTTTATAGTACCTTACTTTCATGGTGGTTAAGTTGGAAGTGATGAAGAACAGAAATAACGTAAAAAAATCGAATATACTTTGATAATGATTATTTAACTGAGTAAGAAAACCAAACACAGATAATGTCAAGAGAAAACGTAAAAGTAGAGAGGCGAAACAACTGGAAAGTGTATCTATAGTGTAGTAACTAATAAATGGTGAAATACGAAAATGGAATGGAAAATAAGAGGAGTTAGTCAAAGAACCAAAGACAAATTCGCCTATTCATAAACATACTCAACGACAACGACTAAGGCAATGGACAATAAGAACTTGTCGCATTAGAGAAACTATGGAAAACGAAATTAAATTCCCAGAAGAGTGACAGAAAATGAACATCAAAATAGGTGCAGTAATCTACCAACCATAAATGTAAAGAAAACATGGAGATCAAACGAAAATAAGTAATATCTCCCAATTATCAGATAACGGGAGGACAAGCCCCTCCAGTAAAGCCCCTGACTGTCCACAGCTAGTTCACGGGTGGGTGTGGTTTACGGTACGTGAAGGTCCTGTTTTAGGAAAGTCAAAAATAGTGAAATTTCAAGGCGACGAAATTCAACCTTTAGTTGTTTGGATTTTCCTCAACCACGGTCAAGCAGAGGAACTGGTACAATACTTAGTCGGGGTTATATTTTTTTGCTAAATGTTCATCAGTCAAAGACCTAAATGCTTTGGCTCGATCTATAGCCATCCTTTACAATTTTTATTTACAAGGTACCTTATAGCTAATGTTTATGAAGTTCATGCGCTTGGGGAGCAGACTTTCTTATACATTGTGCAAATTGACTTTTACGAAACGAAACACAAAAATTATTTGACAAATGTGAATTAGTCCAATATTAAAATTACGGGAGTTTGTAAAACAGACACAATAAACCTATATAAAATCAATACATCATTAAAATTATAAAATATAACACTACACACCTATATAAGTGCACCTGAGAATAAAAATAATAATAAAAAACAAAAACATAGCTCGGTCCTAAAATGATTTGACTTTATGGTACAAGTCGGAATGGCTATTGTTAGTGGCACTGTCCCAAATACTGTCTACACACAAACATGAAGCAGATATTGCTGTTAATTGACAAAATTGAGGCACAAGCCTACATGCAACGGCGTTGCTAATTGCGGCACCATATTTTGTCAGAATATTGTATGGTCGCCCATCATTTACAGGGGATTTCATTAAATTACGGGCGCATTTGTTTCACACTTGTAAATCTGATATTAGAAATTTACCAACACAGTATAAGAGCTGCGTATCAAATAATTAATTGGAAAAGTGCGTCTTCGATAAATCCAGAAATACCCAATCCAATTAATATTGGTTGGAACTTAAAGAATAATTTACTTATCTCAAGCTTAATAACTATAAGTATACGTCCCAAAGTAACTTACAAAAATGTATTTTGTATGTGTAAATTTAGAAAATATTCTGGAAACTGTAGTTGTAACAAAGCTGGATGCAAATGTATAATAGGTTGCTATTGTGATCAACGTATTAGCTTTTAATTTGCTTTAAAAACGCATATTTGTGTATACAGTGCTTTTCTTGTAAATTATAATGGTTTACATGGCAAAGACTTTATCTTATTATGTTAATGTTTATTCTATTTAAAATTTTGAAATAATGTTTTGTAACCTATTAAATTAGGCCTATATGGAAAACAAAACTTAATAATTATTATTATGAAAATATAAACCATAAAATTTTACTTGCAATAACCAGTGTATTATCACAAAAATAATCATGTTTTTTGTAAACTGGTAGTTTCTAAAGAAAGTTATAGCTTCGATTTTTCCAATTTTTTTTTGAATATTTTTGTACTTATAGCTGCTGTATGAGGAAAGCACTGCATTATTTGTATGTTTTTATATTTTCGCACTGAAGTTGTAATAAATAGATGAAGAGCATTAATTATGAGTAAGTATAATACATACAAATTATTTGCAAGCATAGTATATACGAGTACGAGTACACGTATCGCGGCAAAGCGCACCACGCGTGAAACTCAAAACACGCAGCGGAAAATAAATCGTATTTTTTAGAACAATAAAGCAAGAGTAATAATTCTTTCACTAAAAACGTCTCCATTCTTTTCTACACATTTGATACGCTGGAGGTATGCTTTTATGTCCAATAGTTTTAAAAATATTTCGATGCTGAAGTTTATACCGCGTGTTCCCGGTACGCTTTGCCTAAACAATTTCTGCAGCATTTGTTAAAAATAATTTTGTGATTAATTTGACATCACCTGAATCCAGAAAAAATAATCTTTCCACTGGGTCAAAAATCATTGAAAAATATTCAAAACTAAGCTTGTGAATGCGATGTACGCATAAAATTCATCAATTTTTTGTAATAAAAAAAAATGTCAGAAAATATTTTTTCTGCTTTTTGCAATCGCAAGAAGAATGGAGCCTTCCACATTCAGATCCGCAAGGTCATTCCAGATAGTGTACATTTTTTTAACTATATCTTCGAGTGCATACCCTATGATCGAATTTATGGTCCCTGATTCCTGACTATAAATCAAATTACGTCGACTGTATCCAGTTCGGTAGCATCAACAAATGCTTTTTCAAAATAATACCGCTCACAAACCAAACAGGGGTTTACAATTGTAGTAATACACTGTTTTACGATACCTGAGAAGTACTGATGTAGCAGAGAAAAATTTAACTTGCCGCAACTCTGCCTTGAGGTGCTGTCCGGGTCCAAGAAAAAAAGCTCTGCGGCCGGTAGAAGATTACTTGGACAATCAAATCGGTATGAACTCCATACTCCGGGTTTTTTAATAACCACTGCTATCGGATCAGGATACTACATTTAACCGATTTGACGAAAAACGCTACAGATGCGTAATATTTTAGGCATAATGTAAACATATGACTACATTGTTTATGGTACATGGTACATGTTAAGACGTGCAGTTAAAGATTCACAACCACACTTGTCCATAAAAATTTTAAGACCACACTTATCAGCTTACGATTTCCGCCATGTGTGGCTGAGCCACAGCCAAACTTCGACAGTCTTCGCCACTGAATTTGATCTAACTCGACATTTAGCAATAGCGGGCTGTGAAGATCGGCATTAGTTATTGTTTTGTGAATCGGCATTTCCGGCTGTGGGTTATCGCACCTGAGTTGTATTAATTGGTAGTAAATGTCTCGCAACTGGCCAACTTTTACCAAACATTGCTCGGACAGGGGGAGCCTTTTTCCTTATCAGTGACATAAAACAAAGACTGAAATCAAGTTAATGTTAAGGTAAAGCTTAAAAATTTGCGGCTCGCATAAACACTGCTACTTTTGGAATCATGCTTTGCGGCTTTAGAATTTCTAACCTTCATAAGTCGGTTATTTGTTAAATGCATTCAAATAGCGTTTTTGCTTTCATGTTTGTCCACTGTACTGACACATGCTTGAGTTTATTATCTTGATATTATTAGCGCTTGTATGTATATCCGATTTGTGCAATTCTAATACTAAATTGCTGCAAATTTGGGTTTTTCCTCGTTGATGTGGCGGCAGTAGCATTTGTCAGTAATGACTTTCTTCTGCAAACACTATTAAAAATCTGGTGTGATACACGCACACAGAATTAGCCAAAAATTTGATTTTTAATTTTTAAGCATTTGTCAAAAATTTTAAAAAATTACAAATTCTACAAAAACGGTACAAAATATAGAGTCAGTTGAAGAGACAAATTTTCTCTAAAATTTAATAATATACCAGGTGTTCTATTTAAAATAGGAGTTAATAAAAAAAATTGAAAAAAAAAACAGAAACTCATTTTAGAAGTATTCAACTGGAAAATCACCTATCTCACATCAATACACATTAAAAATGTAATAAAAGTGTAAAGTTTAAAAATCGTTAGAGCTCTTTTTCAAAAATCGCAAAAAACTGAAAAATCACAAGAGTAAACACTATACTTCTGGTTATGAGATTTTCTTCAAAAGCTTGCTGTCATATCTACATAGTAAAAACTTATATATGAAGTTTCAACGCTATACCTCTTCTTTTTTTAGATATCCTGTTCACATGCAGACAGACAGACAGGTCAATCAACAAAAACATGTTTTTTGGGTTCAGGGGACTCTAAAACGTGAAAATTTGTTGAAAACTTAATTTCGAATTTTTGGGGTGAATCCAATACTTTCTTTATTGTAAAAGGAAGTAATTAGATACTTCAGGGTCAACTTATTATCAGATGTGATAAGGATGTACTATCGAACTTCAATTTCTCTCACTTAGCAACCAGAAAATTGCGTTATTCGAAATTGGTGCTAAAACTCATTTTTTCTTCTACTGTACCGAAAAGCTATCAATTTCGGCAGATTTAGCGGCCGAAAACACCAATTTTTGGTACTAGTACTCTATACTTTTCGGCAGTAATAACCATAGCAACCAAAACTAACGACCATTTCCATTGAACAAAATCAAAATACATATTTAAAAAAGCTGTTGATAAACATGGCCTTAAAAATGTTTGGAGTTTTGATTGAACTATATTTTTTGTTTAAAACGGGGAAAAGAAAATTTATGTAACTGATAGTGCTAGTCATTAAAATAATTCTAAATTATTAATAATATTCATTATGTAGTTAATTATTTTGTTGCGTTCACTAGCTGTATGCTGCTTATAATGCGATTATTTTCTGCTTATATAACATCGTATAACCTAATACATTGCTTTGTATTTCTAATAAAATTTGTATATGAATAATAAAATTCGAGACGTTTTGAAATGTGCACATCTAAATGTGAGATCATTAAATGCTCATTTCGATGAGTTTAAAGATCCTGTACTTTCAAGTGGCTATGATTTGTTTGCAGTTTCTGAAACATGGTTAAGTAGCGACATCACGCCTGATGCAGTTAAAATAAATGGATATACTTTTTTACCAAATAATCGTCCTACAAGAGGGGGTGGAGTGGGATTCTATATAAAATCTGATTTTGTATTCCAAAAACTTCTTACAGATAATTGCATTGAGCAGCTGTGAATAAGTCTGATAATATTAAAGAAAAAATATATTTTTGGCGTTATATATAATCCTCCAGGAACTAAAAGAGATCATCTTGAGTTTATGAATAATTTTGTTAATACAATATCCAATATGATTCCTACAGCAGACTGTTTTTTGTTTTGGGGATTTTAACATAAATTTAATAAGTTCTGAGAGTAGTCTTGCTACTGATTTTCTATCCCTTATTAATGGTCAAGGTTTTTCACAGCTTATCAATGAACCTACGCGTGTTACTAAAAATTCAGCAACGCTTCTTGACTTCATTGTAACAACTTCTCCTGAGATTGTGGTTAATTCTGGTATAATTAGCATGCATGGCATATCTGATCATGATTTAACATTTTGTGACATTCAATTAAATATTACGCGGTCTGGTTTTACTTATCCTACTTACAGAAATTTTAAAAATTTCAATTATGAATTATTTTATGGTCATTTGCGTTCCATTCTGTGGCGAAATATATATGATTCAAACAATATCGATGATAAAGTTGAATTTTTAAATTCTAATATAATTACGTTGCTAAATATTCATGCACCTTTTAAAACTTCGCGAATTACCAAACCACCCGCACGGTGGCTTACGGATGGTTTAAAAAACATGATGTCAATTAGAGATGCAGCTCTCCGTAGGTTTAAGAATACTAAAAATGTTGAACATTGGAATTACTACAAAACTCTACGTAATTTTACAACGCTGGCGGTAAGAAATGAAAAAAGCCATATTTTCGTAGAAGCCTCGCGAATGATCCAAATTCTCTCTGGAAAAACATAAAACAACTTAACATAAACACTAAAGCCAATGATATACCTTCACACTTATGCGATATCAATCAAATAAATAATTATTATCTACTCCTACTGCACAATGGCCATGAATTATGATTCATAATTCACGGTTTGCAGCCAATCATAAAATTCTATTTTCATTATTCAATAGTTTGCAAATTGCAACCAATCAGAAAATTCGATTTTCATTATTCAATAGGTTGTAGCCAATCACAAAATTCATTCTTATTATTCAATGACTTTTGAAGTTAACAGCTGTCACCAATGTCATAATTCTGAAATATGAACACAAGGCTCCTATTGCATAGGAGTAGATAAAATATTGTATTATATTCGCGATTATGGCCATTATTCACTCAGATGACTTGCGCCACTCGCCTTCGGCTTGTGGCGCAAATGTCATCTTCGTGAATAATGGCTGTCATAATCGCTCATATAATAATATACTATTTTATAAATTCTATCTCTGAAATTACCAATGACAATGACCGAAATAATAATAATAACGCAATATGTAATTATTATAAAAATAATTTAGCTAATAACGTTACATCTTATCTTAATTTTAGTCCTGTAAGCGAAGTAGAAATATTTAAAATTATAAAACGTATTAAAACCAAAGCAGTTGGGGATGATTGTATTAGTATTTCATATATAAATCTTTGTTTGCCTTTCTTATTACCTTTTATAACACATATAGGTAACTATTCATTAATAAATTCTGTTTATCCGAGTAGTTGGAAGCGGGCACTAGTTACGCCTTTACCAAAAAAGTCTCCTGCAATAGATTATAAAGATTTGCGCCCAATTAGTATTCTGCCGGCGGTGTCTAAAGTTTTGGAGAAATCGATGGAACACCAATTACGTAATCATATAAGTATAAATAAAATAATTCCCGTGAATCAATCTGGGTTTAAACCTGGGCATAGTTGTTCTACGACTTTGCTTCATATTACAGATGATGTATTAACTGCCACTGATCAGGTTCTTTTGACAGTATTGGTGTTGCTGGATTTTTCTAAGGCTTTCGACAAGCTGGATCATGACATACTTATATCCATCTTACACCATATTGGGTTAGTTGCGTCAGCAATTGATTTAATAGCTAGTTATTTGTCTAATCGAAGTCAAGCTGTAGTACTTAATGGAAAAAAATCTAATTATCTTGACGTTGGCAAAGGCGTACCTCAAGGATCAATTTTAGGTCCATTACTATTCTCCGTGTACATTTCTGCATTTCCTACAGCTATATTAAATTGCAAATATCACTTTTATGCCGATGATACCCAACTATATCTATCCTTTACTGAATCTACTTGTCAAAATGCGTGCAGACTTATTAATGAAGATTTATTGCGAATTGCTGATATATCCCGACAACATGGTTTGCATTTAAACCCCTCAAGTGTGTGGTTAAGGTGTTCGTTAGAAATTACACACACGAATAACTATACCACTTTTAATATTCTTTATTTAACGCGATGGATTACAGACATAAAATTAAATGTGCGGATTAACTACTATACTATTACAAGTGTGGATCGAATAGGTCTTGTTAATCAGCATACATGTGAACGTTTGTGGATCTGACACTTGGCTCGTGAAACACTCAAAGTGAATGCTTCAGTAAGTATGAGATTAATGCTAAACACGTGGGAATCTGACCCGTCGTGTGCCAGACGACCAGAGTGGTTCGTTGGGCTAAGACCTAGTATGCAATGATTCCTTAAGCTCCTCGCTTCCGTATATATACAATGTTCATACAATTACATAAGATTTCCTATTCTAGTCACAACAATGGCATTGTATCTACAAAACGAAGGGTCGACACACTTTCACTAGCGCGCACAAGGGTTGGAGATTTATGATGCACCCACTGGACATTCACTCTTGATATTTAAAGCTGCAGTTTTACTGCCGTATTGTTCGTCCACTTTCGCTTCTTATTTAGAAAAGTGTTCGTCAGATTTGAGAATTCCTTTTCGCTTTTGTTTGCAGGAACTCGTGGACGTTTAGAAAGTTTCTCTCTTTTGTATTCCGCCGTACAAATCACTTTTTGACATTAGGCGTTTTTACCCTTTTAGCTTGAAAGGTTTCAAATGGCACTTAAGCTAACTGCTCGCACTTCGAGAATTTTTATTGCACGTACTGTTTAATTTTATGGACGAGTTTCCTCTTCTTAGCAACGATCTTTTATGATTTATTGCTCCGCTACATGACCCCCTTACCAGTGGTTAAGCCACGAGATTATACTGCCCGGAAGTAATCCGGAAAATGTACTCGCCGTCCACTTCTGGTGGTTGTCGTCTGATTGTTTTTACCGGCGTCTTTGTGCGCCGCGGTGCTGGTTGCAGCTTGTTCCTGATCGGGCTCAGCTGCAAGATAGGCGGGTTTTAGCCTGTCGATTGATATCGTCGCCGGCTTGCCACGGATTTCGACGCTGAAGGTCTTTTCTGCTTTAGAGATCACCGGGAATGGGCCATTGTAAGCAGCTTGCAGCGGCTTGCGCGTGGCATCGTTTCTCACAAACACATGTGTGGAAGTCGCGAGATCCTTGAAGACGAATGCTTTGCGCTGGCCATGATGCTGAGCTGCAGTCGGGCGTACCTTGTCAAAATGCTCTCTGAGGTGGTTTACGAAATCGGCTGCATGTACGTCCTTCGTAGCAGTAAAAAATTCCCCTGACAGTCGAATGTTTTCGCCGTAGATCATCTCGGCTGAGGTAGCGTTGAGGTCTTCTTTAATGGCTGTGCGGATGCCCATACGCTTTAAGGAGCACGTCTCTAATTGCATTAGAAAAGCATACGCAGTACTTAAACTTATATTTCATAACAGACGCCTATGTGATTCAAATACAAAAATACTTCTTTGCAATTCTCTTGTACTGTCGAAGTTTAACTACTGTGACGTTGTTTATTATTCTTGTTTAGATTCAAACGATATTGGTAGAATTCAGAGATTGCAAAATGCATGCATGCGACTGATATTTGGCATTCGTAAATACCAAAGAATTAGTCACAAGCTCAGGGAATTGAAGTGGCTCAATATGCATAATAGGCGGCTGTTACATGCTATTTGTCTGTACCACTCGATTATCGTCACAAAAAGTCCCGCTTATTTATATAATAAGATTACCTTCAAATGTGACGTTCATAATCTAAATTTAAGATTTAAAGGACTGCTTACTCCTCCCCTTCATTGTTCTGAAATGTATAAACGTTCCTTTTGCTATTGTATCGTAAAACATTATAATAATGTACCTGTTTCTTTTAAAATGTTATCGGAAACGACATTCAAGCAAGCTTTACGTCAATAATTAATGATCTCACAGTTTAAAAAGTGTTTAAAATGTTTCTTTTTATAATCTTTAAAATTGAATTTGATATTTTGTTTCTGATCTCCCTTATATAATGTATGTCATATTACTGTTAATTTACTATTTATTTACTGGTTCATACCTTCATCGTTAGTTTTAGAATATTAAAATTTTGTTTTGTGAGGGTTAAGTGTAAGAGCAGATGGTATCTTCGGATGCCATACTGAACTTCGCCCTCTATGATTTACTATTTTCTGTTTTTTTTTGTACATTGAAATTGTTTAAATAATGGCATTTATTATTATTATTATTATTATATTGCCATTTTTTTAGTATAATCACGACCTCCTCGACTTTTCCCGGCCTCCTCGATTAAACGGTCAGGTTTTATTAAGAAAAAGCTTTTCCAAAGCAGTAGAATCAAAAACTATGTATGTAACTTGTACGAAAGCGAACTTCTACATTCGCCTTATTTATGTGTCTCGCTCGCTGCGTTCGCTTGGCCAGAAACTACTGCTCGTCCAAAAAAGTTCTTATTTTCGTACTTGTAATATAAAAAGCACAATTATCTTCAAATATTTAATTGAAAACGTTTAAGAAATATTTATAAACGAAGTTGTCATATAGAATACAGTTTCCTTCTTTATTATTATTACTTTGTACGTTTGATGTTTTTTATTTCTAAATATTTGCTACATTTCAATTCAAAATTATAGTTGGTTTGAATTGATACCGATGTTCGAATGGTTTGTTATTAATTTTTTTAAGATGCTTGTGTTTTTTACTTTGGACACAAAAAATACCATTGGCGAAAGTGAGACCTAACAGATACAGGCTAAACATCAGAAATAGGACAGAATAGTATGGTGTCTTTATAACGCAACAGAAACGCGTACAATTGGAGCACGGCCGTGGCTTAGTTGTTCAAGCGGCCGCAAGCGGCTGACCCGAGCGACTAGACTAGAAACCAAACCCGAAATATTAGTCTACTACGGACTACTTTTTTTATTTGCAAATTGATGTAATTCACGCGAGGGTAGTTCAGTGCAAACCCCTTTACAGATGTTAGTATTTATTTCGATCGACGTAATTTTCCGGTTGCTAGGTGAGCGAAACTTACGTTCGACAGTACTATTGCTACAAAAAAAAACTAGGACAAGTTCTAAATCTAGAAGCCATGAATTTTTTACATTATGGTTGATGAAATGACTTTGACTGCTATGTGAATAATTCAAACTGTCATATGTCATATCAAATTTTAGTATCAAAAACTGCAATACAAAACAATGATAAAACTAGATAAATGTGCGACTTCCCGTGTAGACATACCGTTTTCTAACCAAGAAATTTTCTAAGCTTTTGAAACTATACTCATTCTAGGCATTATTGACTGTGTCGTTTTGAAATAATTTCATATTTATTCATATCACAGTTGCCAGTTAAAAGTTCAGATTCGCACAGCTAAAAAACCTTGTTCTAGTTTTTTTGTAACAATAGTACATATTTATCGTATCCCATAATAAGGTAACTCTGAAGTATCTCATTTTCCATAGACACAGGGCGGTAAAAAAATAATAGGAAAAATCAGTTAAAATAGCTTTTTGGAGAAGATGGCTGTAATATCATATCCGACACCCACTTTCAATTATGAACAGCTTTTTCAAATAATATTTTTGTATATTTTAAAAAATTTTATTCTTCACTAATTTTCATATTTTCGAAACTCCCCCGTATACTAAAGGAGGTAAAGTCTACACTAAGGTACTATATTTATACGAGCAAGCTAGTCTGCCATTTTGAGTTACTGAAAGTGGCGGCAAATTCAAATTCTAGTTACTTTCCAAATAGCATACGGTAAGTCGGAAAAACAACGATCATGTCATTTAATTTTATCCGTATTAAAAAAGATTGGTTTTTAAACAAATAAAAAGAAAGCAGAAAAAATCGAAACGAAAACACTGTTAACTAACACGCACGTGGTTCAGACTAGAGAACATTAATAGTACCTTAGTTCAAACAACAGTGACGAGTGACAGAACTTAATAGAACTGACAGATGCAGTTGACAGCACAGAACAACACCTATAAACCGTTCAATAGTTATTTGCCAAGTAGGTAGACATGGAATTTTGTTTTTATGTTTAATAAAACTAAAACTCCCTAGAAACTCATTCTGACACTTTGTCAGAAGCAGCTGTTATGTACAGGAGGCTCACGAAAGTGTCTAATTTGACATTTTGAGGTTAAACATGCAATGTTGCCAGTCCTTTCATACTTTGTTTGCCACTAGGCATAATATTTATGGACATCGGCGTCATGGATATCTATCTGTCAACAAATTGTAGTACTAAAGTAAATATGCCAAAAGTCATTAAAGGTGACACAAAACTACAAATTACAAAGGCTTACAGGCATTATAAAGCCGACAGGCCCGACCTCAGTGAAACTGAAATTTTTGCCCGGCTTAGTGACTTTTGGGATGCAAGTATTTATGCATAAAACTTAACTGTTGCCTTAATTTTCGGCTTTGTACTGTTTTAGATATCTGAAAGAACTATTAGAAATATTATGGGGCGGAACAATTTTGAGTTTAAACCTTTTGGCCCACGACCTAAAAATGATACATACTATTTGCAACATACGCACTGAAGAAGTAGTTAACAATGCGAGACAAATTGTGCAAGAACAACCACACGTATCTGTTCGCCATTTAGGACAGCAATTAAATGTTTCATATTCAACATCTCATAGGATATTAAGAAGCAATTTGCATTATTTTCCTTACCGGTTGCAAGTGTATCAGGAACTGCTGCCAAACGATCCTCCGGTTAGATTGGAATTTTGTAACTGGTTTATCAATAATTTAGGAAATAACGATAATGCGTTTGAGAAAACTTTCTTTACTGATGAGGCATACTTCTATTTATCTGGCTATATTAATTCACAAAGTATGAGGATGTGGAGCGCTGAGAATCCCAATTTTTATGTTGAAGAACCGCTTCACCCACAAAAAATCGGGGTTTGGGCTGCAATTAGTAAAAGAAGAGTTATAGGTCCTATATTTTTTAAAGGTAATTGAGTGCAGCAAAACGATTAAATTTTATTTTAATAGTTCAAATTTTAGGTTTTCTAAATGCACAACCATATCATACTGAAATTTTGTCGCCATTTTTTGAAGAGTTACGTGACAATGAATTACAAAAGGGTTACATACTTTCAATAAGATGGGGCATAAATTTACTTGGAGATTTTACAAAAACAGAGTTATTAGTCAAAACATGTCTACAGTGTGGCCCCCGAGGTCTTGTAACTTAACTCCCTGTGATTTTCTTTTGTGGCCATATTTAAAAAAAATCCATTCTTCAACTTTCACTGGACAATATTCAGCAGCTTTAACAAAGAAGTAATGGAAAAAATTAAGAAATCAATAATAATGGCGTAATATTAAGATTTGAGAATAGAACGAGTTAAGGAGTTTACTTTCTTAGGCACATTAATCTCTGAAAACTTAAATTACACACAAGGAATGAAATCAAGGTTAATAAAAGCATCGAGAAGTCCGGGCGCGTTAAGTAGTATAATGTCCTTAAGACAAATGTCGCGAAATGCAAAACTACGACTTATAAGACTAATTCGACCCACAGCTACGTACGCATGTGAAACATGGACGATGAATGTGGCAGACCAAGATATGATAAGTAGGTGGGAGAGAAAAATGCTGAGAAAAATATTTGGAGGGACTCGGACGGATGATGGTTGGAGAAGACTTACAAACGAAGAGGTACAAAAGAAGTATGGAGAGCCAAGTATAGTAAACTTCACTAAAGCTCAAAGGTTAAAATGGTTTGGGCATATATGGAGAATGCCAGATAGAAGAGCTACTAAGATAGTATTGGAAGGCAGAGCGCAAGAAACTAGAAGAAGAGGGCGACCAACGAATAGGTGGAAGGAGGCAGTAATGGAAGACATAGCAAGGAAAGGAATAGAAGACTGGAGAAATAAAAGCATGAATAAGGGACAATGGAGACAGATTGTTATGCAATGGGCCTAAAGTGGCTTGTAAAAGCTTTATTTATACTGAAAAAATACATAAATTGTAATATTTAAATATTTTTGTATACAATTTATAATTACAATAAAAAAACGACTTTCATTATACCATTATGCCTACTCAACAAAGTATGAAACGTATTCAGAATCAGCAATTTGTCTTTCATGAAATTTATCTTAACCAATAATAAAAGTGGCACAAAATCCAAAACCAAATCTGGCAACCACGTTTTGTACATTAACATAAAATTATCATTTTGTATAAAATGAACATAACCTAACTTTTGTTAATGACTGACAGCATATTTACAGGGTGAAATTCATCACCCTAACATGGCCTCCTATCTGGCAAATAACTATTGAACGGTTTATACACACTGTATATAGATTTAAATAACCACACTTGGATAAAGACTGTCATTATAATTAGCATCGTAATGGAATGCACCAAGATTTAAATCAGCATGCAGTGTTCGCCAGGATCAAACAGTACGTGCTCCAACGGTTTCTAGTCTTTCTAGTCTTTCTAGCCGTTGGCTTCGCTGACCGGTAACCGTGCGTTCTGTCGTCTGTCAACCAAGCAAGACTAGAAATCGTTGGGAGTACGTACTATCCAATCCAGACGAACACTGCATGCTGATTTAAATCTTGGTGCATTCCATTACGATGCTAATTATAATTACAGTCTTCATCCAAGTGTGGTTATTGAAATCTATATACAGTGTGTAGGTGTTGCTCTGTGCTGTCAACTGTGTCTGTCAGTTCTATTGAGTTCTGTCACTCGTCACTGTTGTTTGAACTAAGGTACTATTGAAGCTCTCTAGTTTGACCACTTGCGTGTTAGTTAACAGTGTTTTATGTTTCGATATTGTCTGTTTTCTTTTTATTTGTTTAAAAACCAATCTTTTTTAAGACGGTACAATTAAATGATATGATCGTTGTTATTTCGACTTACCGTATGCTAATTGGAAAGTAACTAGAATTTGAATTTACCGCCACTTCCAGTGACTCAAAATGGCGGACGAGCTTGCTCGTATAAATATAGTACCTTAGTCTACACATTACCCTTTTTCTGTGACGTCAGAAATAACAAAACATAGCGTTTAAAACTTATGTCTTATATTGCATTGAAATTCAAAAAGATCAATTAGGACGCAGGTAGTAGACTTTAGAAAGAATTTGACATATGCTTAACATTTAAGGGATGCTCTAAATAGCACATTATTCAAATCAAGACATTCGTGACCTATGTAATCCGACGTTTCTTCTCTTCGAAGAACGCTTAAAATAAGATTTTATGCTTGCTCGCTTGCTTGTTGTTGCGCGTTATTTTACTGTCATTTTGGACAAATTTCACACTGACAGTATTATAAAACAAGCCATACTTAAAGCCGACCTGACCAAAAACTGCAGATTTTTTGTTTCGTCCAGTTCCTTATAGTTAAATAAAGAGAGAAAATTGTTACGACACAGCAAAAGCTAAAGCACCTCTATAATACGAGCATGCTTGTCAGCCATATTGAATCACATCACAAAAGCGGCAAATTCAAAAAATTAGTTACTTTTCAGAAAATGAAGATACGTTAATGTCTATACGTTTAGTAGTACTAATTCGAGGCTGAACAACCGGTCATGCTCGAAGATTTTGAAATCTGAAAAACAGAAAAGACCGTAAATAGTTTATTCAAAAATGAATATAACCCACAACGAGTGAACTGTTTGACGTTGTAGGGTTATGTTTTGGTTGCATCATGGCCACCAACATGTAAACGCGAAAGTACTGTGATGCAAAATGTTATGCAACTTGTGCGACATGCGTCTGCTTGTATTATAAAGGGATCTAGCAAAAGGGTAATGTGTAGACCTTATTTAAATTTTGGCAAGTGCATTTTTTTAAAATTTTAGGTTTTGTAAGGACTTTTATCAAGTACCTATACAATTTTCTGATAAATAAATAATTTAAAAAATCATGTGTCCAAATTTATGACGGATACTGTATGTTTTCTTTTTCCAATCGGCTGTTGTCGGTAACGTTTATCACTAAATCACCTATAAAATTTTGTTAATTATAATTATAATTGATGCTATTATATTATATGCGATTTTTGAGCTCGATATTAAAGTTGCAAATGGTCATAGCCACGTCGACGACATCTGACGAGAGTTTATCAAAGTCAGTGGTTATTGTTTTAAACTTGAATAGAATGTACCTTAAGCGCCGGAATTTATAGTTTTACCGATAATAGCATTATACCTACATAATTATATTTGAACAATACACATCGTCGAATGGCAACGAGGAGTAAACATAGTCTGTAATAATGCAATTCTTCTGATATTTTCTCGAAACTATAAAATAATGATCAACTTAAACTTAACTTTTGCTTTTTTTGTAAGCATATCCTGACCAAAATGGGCAACTGCAGGTCGCCAGAACAATTTGTTCAGCCACTTGATCGAGTTTTCCCACAGCAGATATTTTGAATTAGCTATCTAACAATTAGTTCCCTCTCTAGCACTAATTTTTTGATCGCACATCATAATATAAGTATCGAAATCATGCAAAAATTAACGTTGAATACAATTTGAGGGTTAACGTTTTCAAAAACAATTTTTGATGTCTCTACATTACCGAAGTTACCTGTAGTAAAGCATATAGAGAATATTCGACAGAAAATTCACCACTGCATGGAGACCTCATGAACGTAGGCGATACATATGAATTCCGTTAAATTAGATATGATAAAATAACCCTTGAGAGCTATTCCTGTGCGCTAGCTATCAAAGTTATTAATATTTTCGTGGTTTAAACTATAACATCTGAAACTCTAAATTTTTATTTATTTGTGGATTATTAGGTTGAAACAAAAGTATTTTGAACATTCTTAGGACACTGTTGAAAAAGGAAAATCAATTTGGGTTTAGATTTTCATTTGTTTGTATTTCCGAGATGACACGATGTTGGTATCAACTCTCTTATTTTAACACACTCATAGCATAGCGTTTCGTGTCATCCATGAGTCAGCGTAGCTTTACCAATATAGTAAACAACGAAAACGGATAATGACTCTAAAGTTTTGTAACCCCGTAAAATAAACTCAATGCAGGTAAATGTGCAGAACCGGCTTTAAACATTTTATTTTTGGTTGGACATTTTAATTTAACATTTCTAGGGCAGAATGCAAAATTATATGCTTACAGGCATTTAATTGATTAATAAGGAATTACATATTAAAATTGGAATTACCATTGACTACAATCATAAATGCAAATGATATTATCGAGCAACGTTCTATAATGACAAAAGTCTGGGTTAAAAATCCAAACGTTTGGACTTTTGAAAACTGAAAAACCAGTGAGAAATACCTGTTTTATTTTGTAGCTGTTATTTCTTAAAGCACAAAATATCCATATAAAAGAATACAAAACTAGACTGAGCTTACGAGTCCATTACTCCATTACGACAACTGTGTCATCTGATCTACAGTGGTATATCTCAACTACTTATTAATCATACAACACGTTCCCTTTTTTTTTTAACAAACAAAATACAAATATGGATTAATGATAAAGTCAAATAAGGATTAATGATAAAGATAATAGTCCTTGTATTTTGAAGGTATCTTCCGTTGTCTAGTCGTCTTGGTCTGCGGTGTAGCTATAGGACTCTGTACGTCTTTATCATCACGATTATAGACAGTTTCTGTTACTACTTCGCGATCACTTTGATTGGTCCCGAATTCACAATCACTTGTTTGGAATTCGCGATCGCTTTGTATGGCCCCGAATTCACCATCACTTGTTTGGGATACGCGATCACTTTGTTTGATCCCGAATTCACGATCACAGGATATACCATTCTTGGTTGATTCACTAAAGATTTTGCCATTTGGATCGGCACGATCATTAACATTTTCTTTTTCAGTAGTTATGTTCTCTGACGGCTCTATATGTTTGTTTTTTGTACGATTAACTTGATAAGAGGCTTCCACGAATGGGGCCCCCAGTTAATCCGCTGCGAATTCCGGTTCAATGGGATTGCCGGGAACTGCCACTTAATAACCCTTGACTTGGGTTCAATTAGTTGTTGGAGTGAAACAAGACTTAACAAACACGAGTATATTGAGTAACAACGATTACAAACGTCACTGATGGACCGATGGTTTTTTACAAAAGCTTCAACTGTTGTGACACGCTTGGATTGGCCACGCGAAAATAGCGAATTGCGCGTAACCGTAACACAAAACAACCTGGAAACGTCTTTCCCAGGGAGTTAGAACGACCGCAACCCAGCACAAAGCATAGCTGAACTTGCTTACTCGAGGCTCTGAATCTAACTCACTCTGAATTTACAACGAGCCGAGCTCGCAAATTCATCAAGGAGGGGCAAGCTCAAACACTATTGGCTGAGGCGATCCTGCGTAGCCAATCGGAGCGTCGCACGTTATTTAGGAAAAATGCTTATTCTAAGAAACCTTAATGCTAAGCTCTCTCAATGAGGCAATTGAACGAAATCCATAAACCCATGATTCCCAAATATGCTAAGTCGGCTTAAGTTCTAGTAGAAAATGTATCCATCCGCTTAAAAGCCATTAAGGGAAGCTTACAAATTCCTTTCCAACATTAACAGAGGCAAACAAATACGGCAAGATGCAAATTTGGCTTTACCACGACCTTTGAATGAGATAGAACAGTTATGACTTGAATTACATGATTAATTATAATCAAAAAGGTTTTGATGCACGCATCTGTGTGAATCAAACATGCCGCCCCCGAAGTGCCGACTATGGCACGACGTGATTAAATCCCAAAATTAAACTGAAATCTGACACTACCAAATAATCAAATGCATAACAAGAACTAATGATAGATGATAATCCAAGAGCCTTACAGATAACTTACAACTAGCATGAATACAAGCAAAGAAACAACTAAACCTAGCAAACTGTTCAATTAGCGAAAACTACCAACTAAGAGCAAAGTCAATGTTTATTGCCCTTGATCGCAATGATCGTCTTTGGGTAGGATGTACACTTTACGCACCGAGCGTTTCAGGAGATTCCCTCGGGAATCGCGCACCTGCACCACACGCACAACACCATCCGCTCCTGGATATGTGGCCGAGATGATTGCCAGTGGCCAACGGTAGCTTGGAGATGCCTCGTCGTGGACGAGTACCACGTCGCCCACCTGGGGGGCTAGAGAAGTGCTGGAGGACTTCCACTTAGGCCGGCGCTGCAGGAGGTGGAGGTAGTCCCGGGACCAACGATCCCAAAACTGCTGAGACAGCCGCTGGACCAGCCCATAGCGGCTGAGACGATTTTCCGGTATGCCCTGGAGTTGGGCTTCCGGAAACGAAGTCAGCTTCCGACCGATCAAGAAGTGGGCAGGAGTAAGGACTTCGGGGAATGAGGCGTCGGTAGGGAGAACACAGAGTGGGCGGGAATTTAGTATCGCCTCCACTTGAGTCAGCATGGTGTAATACTCAACGAAAGTTAACTTTGCATTGCAAGATATTCGCCTTAAATAATATTTCAATGACTTTACCCCCGCTTCCCAAATGCCGCCAAAGTGCGGAGAGCGTGCCGGAATAAAATTCCACTTAATGTTATGTTTCGACAATTCTTCCCTTATGCATTGCTCACTAGAGCCTGACAGGATATTTTTTAATTCCGATAGCTGATTTCTGGCACCGGTGAAACAGGTAGCATTGTCAGAAAATATGTTGGAGGGTAAACCGCGTCTGGAGATGAATCTCCTCAACGATGCGATGAAAGCCTCCGTCGTGAGGTCTTCCACGAGTTCAAGATGAATAGCCTTCGTGGCCAAACACACAAATAGGGCTACGTAAGCCTTTACTTCTTTCGCGCCTCGCCCGGATTTGTTTTTTATAAACACGGGACCCGCGTAATCTATCCCGCAATTGCTGAAAGGGGGAGAGGGTGTGACACGAGCTTCGGGTAGTGATCCCATCAAGTGTTCATTCATCTTAGGCTTGGCCCGGAAGCATATCACGCAATTGTGTATTACTTTACGTATTAGGTCTTTGGCTCTCACGATCCAAAACTTATCCCGCAATGAGGCCAGTAACACCGAGTGTCCACCATGCAAGAGCCGCAAATGCTCTTGCTTCACGATTAGCAACGACAAAGGGTGACTAGCTGGTAACAAAAGGGGATGTTTTTGATCAAAGCTTAGATTGGAGTTTTCTAGACGGCCGCCCACGCGCAGTAGGCCCTGATCGTCCAGAAATGGGTTTAGAGAAAGCAGCGCACTATTTTTCGGCAATGGCGCTTTTTTAGACAAAACTGCTATTTCTCCGGAAAAGACTTCCGCCGGTGCAATTTTGATCAGGCGGCGAGTAGCGTCCTCCAATTCGTCAATGGCTGGAGGTCCCGACCAGCGCGTTTCGGTGTTTCTGTTTCTCGCGAGACGCAGGCAGTACGCGACTACGCGCTGTAATTTTGTAAAACTGGAATAGCGCCTGAAAAGTTCAAATTCTGGGACGCGATGGTGAAGAGTGGCCACTACTGGGCGCGACTCTTGGGCTGCTAGCTCACCCGAATAAATTTTAACGGGCTGGGGTTTTAAGTCCGCCTGTGACAAAAATTCTGGCCCGTGCCACCACAAGCGTGAGTTGAGTAACTCCTGGGGTAACATTCCCCTGCTAATTATATCGGACGGGTTGCAATTTGTACGCACGTGAAACCATTCTTCCCTATTGCTTAGTTCGTGAATCTCGGACACCCGGTTCGCGACGAACGTCTTCCAATTACTCGCATCCTTATTTATCCAGTGCAGAGTTATGGTGGAGTCCGACCAATAGTACACGCGGTCAAATTTAAATGCGGAGGAATCGAGTATAGTTTTAATCAAACGAGCCAACAGTAAGGCTGCGCAAAGCTCCAAACGAGGCAAGGATATTGTTTTTAATGGAGCGACCTTTGACTTAGCACAAAGCAAATTGGTGGTGACATTACCGCGCGCGTCAACGCAACGTATATACACGGCGCACCCATAGGCTACAGAACTCGCGTCCGCAAATCCGTGGAGATCTATCGAATTTATGTCATCGCAAATTACCCGTCTCGGAATTGCCAACGAGCCCAAAGAGCGTAATGAAGAATGGAGTTCGTCGTATCTGGAGCGCATCTCCATGGGCACCGTTTCGTCCCATGACAACTTCAACTGCCAAAGCCGTTGCACGAGAAGTTTCAAAGTTAGAACGCTTGGACCAAGTAGTCCCAAGGGATCGAATACTTGAGCCATACTAGAGAGTATAGCCCGCTTGGTAACTGATTTGCAACAGCTAGGGTTCACTCTGTAACTTAGCACGTCCCGCCGAGTATCCCAAAAAATGCCGAGAGTTTTCTCTGTGGCGTCTTCCGTCAAAGAAATGGGCTCCACGCTGCCGCGATCCACACCAATGGCGCTAGCTACTTCACTGTCGTTGGATGCCCACTTTCGCAATTCAAACCCGTACCCCGACAAAGCGCTACTAATTTCGAATTGCGTTTTTATGGCTTCCGCCCTATTTTCAAAACCAGTCAGTAAGTCATCTACATAAAAATCCCGGCTAATTCTTAATGAGGCCTCTGGAAGCGATGCTTCGATTTCCTGGGCGATTTGTATCAAGCACCTAGTTGCTAGGTACGAGGCTGATTTAGTACCATAGGTGACCGTTAATAATTTGAAGCATTTTACCGCTGAGGTTTTGTCGTCACGCCATAAAATTAATTGGTATTGCGTCTGCAAGGGGTCCACGAGAATTTGCCTATACATTTTGGCGCAATCTGCTTTCAGCACGTACTTGAATTGCCTAAAGCGACAAAGAATTGCAAACAACGACTGCTGGACCACTGGGCCCTTATGTTGAAGGTCGTTAAGCGATACTCCGGAGGAGGACGCACAACTGCCGTCAAAAACAACGCGATGTTTGGTCGTTGAACTGTCCTCCTTTAGGACTGGCAAATGTGGTAAATAAAACCGAGGATGAGGAAGGCTCGCTTCGTCGTCCACCTTGCTCAAGTGACCAAGCGACTCGTATTCTTTGAGAAATGCGGAATACGCGGTTTTCAACTCGGGATTTTTTGACAATTTGTTTTCTAATGAATAGAAACGCTTTAACGCTATACCGCGCGAGTCTCCCAGCGATGGAGCATCTTTCCTGAAAGGTATGCTCACGATGAACCTACGCGGCTCCGACGACGCCCGTTTCGTAGTCGATTGAAAATGGTCTTCGCAAAATTTGTCATCAGCAGAGAGTCGGCCTGATGAACCGTACGCCCCCTCGATTTCCCAAAATCTCTGAATGCCGTGCTCGATGCCGGTTACACTTAAATGAACTCTATTTGAACGAATGAGCGCTCGATTTTCGACATTCATGTTTCCGCCTAAAACCCAACCAAAAAGAGTTTTTTTTAAGAATGGCTTCTCTGGGCCCAATTTCACCTGTCCCTGACAGAGCACTTGCCAAAAGACATTCGTGCCTAATAAAAGATCAATCTTTCCCGGTGTATTACAATCTGAATCGGCTAGCACAATGTTTGGCGGGATCTTCAAATCCCTCAACGAGAAAGAAAGGGCCGGCAGAGGGTCCGTAATTTTGTCTAACACAACACAGCTCAAAATGTCCTCGTATTTCCCGTTGCGGGAGCGGATTCGAACGTTTGCTCTGAATTCAGCGTTCAGAGCCCTGGCACCAACACCCGACAGTGAGGTGATATTACCTCGTTTCGCAATCTTCAAATTTTGACACAAGTCGGCGCTAACTAAGTTAAGTTGGGATCCGGGGTCCAAAAGAGCTTTTGCCCGGGAAAATGACCCGGAGGATCCTTCTACGAATACGCTAACCGTGGACAATAAAACTTGCGCTGGCGCCGCGATTGCAGGACGGCTACAGGCTGCTGAAACGGATGCGACGGGTGCCTCGCTCGGGGCGACGGCCCCGACCTCCCTTGTGCCGCTGCTGGCTTCTGGCGGTCCAGGACGCGGCGACGGAATATTTTCGTGCGCGTCACGCTTTGGACGCAAACACAGTAAAGTATGGTGCTTTTTTCTGCATACGCGGCATCTCGACGATGTGCATTTTACCACGAAATGTCCGGGCTTGAGACAATTGTTGCATAATTTCAAACGACGCGCCTCTTCGATACGAGCGTTTACCGACAATTTTGAAAATGATTCGCAAGCGCTAATCGAATGATTACTATTTTTGCAAAAATCACAAGAGTGATTACCTTGCTCTCTGGCTACATGAGCGCGTGCATGACTTTTTTGCTCGGATCCCTGATTTCCCAAATTCGAACCTATTTTCGCAGCTTCCAGCGAACCTAATAAGTGACTTTTGCTTTCTAAAAAATCTAACAACTCTCGCAAAGTAGGAAATTGTCCGGCATGTTTGCATAATTCCCAGTCAGTCTGCATTGCTGAGCTGAGCTTCGAAACTATGATATGTATTAGTATGGTGTCGACTGTGGGTTCCCCGTACGCCTTTAAAATTTCCAAAATTCTAACTACACTATCGAGCAGCCTTTGAACAGACGAATGTGAATCCTTTTTTACGTTCTCTAAACTGAATAACGCATTTATGTTTGATTTTACTATCAGTTTCTTATTTTCAAATCGCTTGACTAGGATATCCCAAGCAATGGTATAGTTATCGCTGGTAACTTTTAACGACGAGATTGAACTAGCAGCTTCTCCCTTAAGGGAAGAAATCAAATAGTAAAATTTCTGAACGTTGGTCAAATTAGCGTTGTTATGAATAAGCGACGTAAAGGAGTCATGAAATTGAACCCAATTCTCGAATTTCCCCGAAAATGAAGGCAAATCTAAGGGTGGTAATCTTAATCCAGCGAGCTCTCCTGAACGGCCACTTTGCAAAGAATTTTGACCTAGATTCGGTTTTATACCCGGACTGATCTTATTTTTTGATAAGAATTCCTCGACTGTGCTACTAATCTCGCTAAAATGAGTCATAAAAGAGTCGAATTCATTGAAAAGTTCATCAAAGTGTTCAGCGTCGGCCTCCATTAGGCCCTCCATTGACTTCTCATACTCATCCAACAAATTTTGGAAACAACTAAACTCTTTTGACAAGCTGCCGACCTCGTGAGCCTTCACGGGGCTGGACGAAGAAATTCTATGAAATAGAGTTTCGAAACGATCTACTTTGGCTTTTATGAATTTGCAACGAGTGGTTAAAGCGTGAGTTTCCGACATGACCGCTGATGTCGAACGAGTTTCCACCATGACTGACACAAGCAAAAAACAACACTAAACGAAGGTGTAATGGAAAAGGACTTACTTTTGATTTGAGAACGTAGTAACTTCTTGACGAACAGAAAACCAACCCGCTGCCGATCGCTGCCGCTTGACGTGGGACCTGGACTCGGTGTAAGCTCTCGATGGTTGAATTTCCTGGTGTTGGCGAAGCTTCTTGACGCTCTCCGACGAAATGATGATGGAGCAATTGCATCCACCAGCTACTGGAAACTTGTACACTCGCGTTTTTTAGCTTCTTCCAAATCCGGCTCAAAGGACCAATGTTTTTTGTACGATTAACTTGATAAGAGGCTTCCACGAATGGGGCCCCCAGTTAATCCGCTGCGAATTCCGGTTCAATGGGATTGCCGGGAACTGCCACTTAATAACCCTTGACTTGGGTTCAGTTAGTTGTTGGAGTGAAACAAGACTTAACAAACACGAGTATATTGAGTAACAACGATTACAAACGTCACTGATGGACCGATGGTTTTTTACAAAAGCTTCAACTGTTGTGACACGCTTGGATTGGCCACGCGAAAATAGCGAATTGCGCGTAACCGTAACACAAAACAACCTGGAAACGTCTTTCCCAGGGAGTTAGAACGACCGCAACCCAGCACAAAGCATAGCTGAACTTGCTTACTCGAGGCTCTGAATCTAACTCACTCTGAATTTACAACGAGCCGAGCTCGCAAATTCATCAAGGAGGGGCAAGCTCAAACACTATTGGCTGAGGCGATCCTGCGTAGCCAATCGGAGCGTCGCACGTTATTTAGGAAAAATGCTTATTCTAAGAAACCTTAATGCTAAGCTCTCTCAATGAGGCAATTGAACGAAATCCATAAACCCATGATTCCCAAATATGCTAAGTCGGCTTAAGTTCTAGTAGAAAATGTATCCATACGCTTAAAAGCCATTAAGGGAAGCTTACAAATTCCTTTCCAACATTAACAGAGGCAAACAAATACGGCAAGATGCAAATTTGGCTTTACCACGACCTTTGAATGAGATAGAACAGTTATGACTTGAATTACATGATTAATTATAATCAAAAAGGTTTTGATGCACGCATCTGTGTGAATCAAACAATGTTCTTCATTTCTTTTCTCTCTATATGGTTTCAAGTTAACTCGATTTCTCTGATAAAGCTTTCCATTTGTGTTAACAATATATCACCTGTCTGATAATTGTCTATCTACTCTTCCGGAAGTCCATGTTTTAGATATGTTGGGTTTTAGTTGTATTTGTACTTTTTCCCCTACATGGAGATCTGATCAGTTCTTTATATTTTTATCATAATAATATTTACCTTGTTGATGGTTTCTTTTAATTATTTCTGGAACTCCTATTGGGTTTGGTGTTAGATTTAGTGAAGGTATACCATGTGTGGTCTGCCTGCTCATCAATCGTTGTACTGGACTGGTTTCAATTTTGTTTGGAGTATTTCGCCATTGTAAAAGTATCCACCATAAGTCTTCTTTTGTTTCATCACTTTTCTTGATGAGATTCTTCACTATTTTAACTGTTGATTCCGCCTTTTTATTGGTCTTTTGATGATAGGGTGATGATGTTACATGTTTAAAATTGAATCTTTTTGAAAATTCATCCATTTGTTGATTAACAAAATGTGTACCTTGGTCTGAGAATGAAAGTTCCGGTACTCAATATCTGCTGAAAGACACTTTCAGGCTGTGTATAACTACATTCGGTGTTAGATTTTTTAGAAAAGTAATCTCAAAATAATCTGAGTAGTGATCAACCAATACGAGCACTTTACGTTGTTTTCCTTCGTGTTGTACAAAACATATATCCATTGAGAATATTTGCCATGGATAATTAGGAATAGGACTTGACATCATCGGTAATTTTTGTTGATTGGTGGCATGTTTTAGACATACTTGGCAATTTCGAATTTTTTCCGTAATTTCAGTAGACATTCCGGCCAGAAAACATTCTGTTTTGCTAACTTAAGGGTATTTTCAATTCCGTTATGGCTAACGTGAAGTTTATCTATGAGCGTTTTCCTCAATATAAAAGGTATCAAGATTTTGTCCCATTTTGTAATTAAGCCATGCTGTAATGAAAGTTCATATTTATATTTGTTATAAATTTTAATATCATCGGGTACATCCTTAATATGTCTTGGCCATCCATAAATAATCAGATGAATTTATGTTTGTAACGATTGGTCCTTTTGGTTTTCCGTTCTAATAGAGCCCAAGCGTTTATTGGTAATCCTAAGTTCTTTTATTGTATTGATTGTACCAATACTTTTAAAAATATTTTTGTTCTTTACCTCACTCTCGTCTTTCGCAGTTGCTCGAGAAAGTGTATCTGCAACTATGTTTTCTTTTCCTGGAACATATTGTAGTTTAAAGTTGTATTTTTGTAATCGCATCATCATGGCTTGTAATCTTTTGGGCGCTTTCAGTAATGGCTTACTGAAAATTGAAAGTAGTGGTTTGTGATCTGTTTTGATAATCACACTTGGATTTTCAACTATATACTCATTGAATGTGGTACATGCGAATAGAATGCCTAACAATTTCTTCTCTATCATTGCGTAGTTTCGTTCAGGTCTGGTAAGTACTCTAGAGGCGTATGCTATAATTCCTCTTTCTTGGTAAATAACAGCACCTAGTACTTCTGAACTTGCATCACATTCCAGCGTAACTGGTTCGCTTGACTTGTAGTACGCTAAAGTTGTGTCACAAATACCGTCTTTTAGTTTGGTGAATTCTTCCTGTTCTGGTTGTTCCCATTTCCAGGTTGAATCATTTCGTAGTAATCTTCGTAAACAAGTTGTTTAACTACTAAGATTTTTTATATATCGGCTTAAGTAGGTCACCATGCCTAAGAATCTGTGTAGGCTTTGCTTATTAGTTGGAACTGGCATGTTCTTAATTGCTGTAATTTTTGTCATATCGGGCTTAAGACCTGTATTTGTCAGTATATGTCCATAAAACTTTACCTCTTTCTGACATAAATTTATTTTGAGTTTATTTAGTTTCACATTATTTTCTTCCAAACGTTGAAATAATGCTCTTATATTTTTATTGTGATCTACTAATGCTTCATCAATTGTATCTCCACATCTATATATCAAGATATCGTATATTTAATTACGTATATTTAATTACTTGTTAAAGCAAAAAGACGTAATTATTCTTGATCTACGTGAGAAAATTACACTATTAAATAATCATATAGCTTTGCTGAAGGATAAAGAAGCCAACAAGTGCGGCGTTAAATGTGAACGTAGTGCAGCACGTGTTGTACGTGAGTTTGATAATACTATAGTGCATAAAGATTTTAGCAGATGTGTCTAGTTTAAAGAAAATTTCTACAGATAGTGATAAACTTATCAGCGGGAAACCGAAGCAGATTTCTTCCACTGCTAATCTCATTACCGCTAAGGCCGTTTCAAATGGCATCTTACACGCCGAATGTCAACAAAAACTTAATGACCTCATACATTTAGATCAACATAAAGAAACTATTCCAGTATTTCCGCCGCACGCTCCGAAATCTCCCTCGTCCATTCAGAAAAGTGAACGTTGGACTGATGTAGTCAAGCGTCCGAAGAAAAGACCAGTAGTTACTGGTAACAACAAAGAAATTTCAGCTAGCGTCAAGGGTGTTCCTAAAACAGCTTATCTGCATGTCTATAGACTGGACCCGCAAACAACAGAAAGCAAATTATCAGAATTATTCAAAAGCCATTTTCCGGAGGCATCTTGCGAGATTCTGAAGTCGAAACATCCGGAGCTCTATTCATCGTTTAAGGTGAGAATTTCAGAAGATAATTTCAGAAAGGCGATGAACCCCGACTTATGGCCTTATGGTGCCTGCGTCCAACGTTTTTTCGAGTTCCTGAAGAGGAAGGAGCCTCCAACCAGTTAGGATCTGACCCTTCCGTACCGTCGCTATTTTCTGTGTTCCATGCTAATATACAGTGTCTGTCAAATAAAACTGACCTTCTGTCTCTGTACATAGATAAATATAATCACGATGTCATATGTCTATCAGAACATTGGCTGGATGAAACATTATTAACAATGATTAATTTACCGGGTTACGCTTTAGCGAGCTACTTTTGTAGAAAAACTAATAAACACGGAGGTGTTTGCTCATTTATAAAAACCCATTTGAAGTACAACGTTTTACAGCTCTCAAGATTTAGTGTAGAAGTTAACGCCGAATTCTGTGGTATTGTGATCGTAAGTTCAAAAATCGCAGTAATAACTGTATATCGTTCCTGTTTAGGTGACTTTGCTGTGTTTCTTGAAAGGTTTGAAAGTCTCTTATCATTCCTTACCGATAACTATAACAAAGTTGTGCTTGCGGGTGATTTTAATATTAACTTAAATTGCAATTCTCATAACAGAAACGATTTTTTTTGTTTGGTGGAATCATTCGGCTTATCAGTTACTATAACCGAATGTACAAGGATCACCGCCTTTTCGGCATCCTGTATTGACAATATCTTGACTAACATAGATGATAGTGCTTACGAGGTCGGTGTCGTAGATGCCTGCTTATCAGACCATACTGCTCAGTTCATAAAATTACAGTCTAAAAAAGAAACTCCCAAGCATGGCTTAAGGAGAAAATATACTAAGTATGGTATAAATATGTTACGAGATTCTTTATCTACAACTGATTGGTCCTCTTTTTTCGACTCAAATTATAGCTTGGAGTTTCTCTCCGAGTATTTAGTTAACACCTATAAGTCACTTGTAGATAAACACTTTCCGCTTAAGAAAAGTTATTACAGTAGAAATTCGCCGGTAAAATGGTTCAATGACTCACTGCGTAAAAAAAGAGATATCTTATCCTGTTTAAAAGTAATTTGTAACTCAACAAGGGATTCATCTTTTTTCGCGACGTACAACACATTGCGTAAAAATTATGTAAATGAAATCCAACTTGCCAAAAAAGCCGCTTATAATGCTTTCTTTAGGGTTTCAGCCAATAAAACCAGGGACACCTGGAGATTAATAAATGCTGAGAGAAACGTACTAGGTAATAATAAAAATACTTGTGAGAATATTTCTCAAAACTCGTTTAATGACTATTTTTCTACAATAGCTGATAGGATTGTTGATACACTCCTAGAGCAAAAAAGCATCAATCCCAGTAACGTTTCCAATAATAACAATAATGCTGCACTGCCTACACATTCATGTTCTTTTTTTATGCTACCAATTTCGGAATCTGAGGTTTATAATGTTATAAACTCACTAAAAAATTCCAGATGTTTGGATTTTTATAATCTTAATAGTTTAATCATTAAAGAGACCGCCGATCTTATTGTTGGTCCTCTAACTTCTCTTTTAAATAGTTGTATTCTGCAAGGATCATTCCCGGATGCTTTTAAACGTACTAGAGTGATTCCCCTTTTTAAGAAGGGCAATATTTCCGATGTTGAGAACTATCGTCCTATATCTATTGTTCCTGTCTTTGGAAAAATTTTCGAGTGCATCTTAAAAACTAGACTTTCGGACTACGTCGAAAAAAATTCCATCCTAAATAATTGTCAGTATGGCTTTCGCAGTGGCCATACCACTGTCCAAGCTGTTTATGATGTTTTGACCAGCATAATAACAGGCCTAGAAGAAGGTAAACACGTTGCCGTTACATTATATGACCTTACGAAAGCATTTGATTGCGTTTGTCACTCAATTTTATCTGATAAATTGAGTCGCTATGGAGTTAGAGGTTTACCTTTGTTACTCTTTGAATCCTACGTGAAAAACCGAACTCAGTGTGTTATTACCAATGGAACTGCATCTAGTTTGGTACCGATTAAACACGGCGTGCCCCAGGGATCAATACTGGGACCGCTATTGTTCTTAATCTACACCAATGATTTTTGTCAAGCTATCCATCCCAACAAATGTGTCTTATATGCGGACGACACAACCTTAATTAATTCAGACAACTGTATTATCAATTTGAATCTAATCACTGACAATTTTGATGATCTGGCCCTTAACTGGTTCACCACGAATAAATTAAAACTGAATCAAGATAAGACTCAACGTCTTATAGTTTCTTCAAACAAAAACCTAACTAAAGGCGATAGAGTTAAGATGCTAGGCATCTTCCTGGACGATAATTTGAATTGGTTTAGCCACATTGATTTTTTGGGTCATAAACTGGCCAGTACCATTTTTTTATTCAGAAAACTGAAAAGTATGTTTGACTTAGAAACATTAAAATCGGCGTACTTCGCTTTGTTTCACTCACATCTGTGCTACGGTGTTGTGCTGTGGGGTAATTCTACACATGCCATAAAAATATTTCGCCTCCAGAAGAAATTAGTTAGAATTATTGTAAACGCAGGTACTCGAGAACCGTGTCAAGAAATATTTTTGCAACTTGGAATAATGCCATTACCTTCCCTTTTTATATATTATTCTCTATTAGAAATACATAGAAAAAAAACAGAGTTCAACACTCATTCAGACATCCATGTACACAATACGAGACAGGCTTCATTAATTGTAATACCTCGGTTTAGACTAACTAAAGCGAAAAACAGTTGTTTAAACTTGACATTATATAATCACTTACCGGAAACGGTAAAAATGCTAAATAGAAATAGTTTTAAAGCTAAAATTAAGACATTTATATTGCAATTCTGTTTCTATTCTGTGGATGAATTTGTCAACGCCTCAATACAAATCTGATTATTTGATCTTGTGAATTGATTTTTTTGTTTATTTGTTAATTGAGTGTATTGCACTTTATTGTATTGTTCTTTGTATTGTTCTTTGTATTATTTTCATTATGACTTGCTACAAACAGTTATTGTATCGTAGTTAAATAAAACATTATTATTATTATCATCTGCCATGACCTCTATACCATGTAAATCTTGTAAGAGTTGGTACATTTTCATAGCGAAAAGTTCTGGAGCTGGACTTACACCAAAAGACAATCTCAACCATCTATATCTACTGTATGGTGTCCAGAATGTAGTTAATTTGCTACTTTCTTTTGTTAATTTCAAATGCCAAAACCCTTTTTTTGTATCCACTGTTGTGAAGACCTTTGCTTTACCAAGTTCCGGTAGTATTTCGTCAACCGTATTAAATTGAAAATGTGGTCTCTTTAAAGCTGTGTTAAGCGGAATTGGGTCAAGACAAATTCTAAAAGAATTCTTTTTTTTGTACTAGCAAAATATGACTAACCCATTCTGTGTGTTGCTCCTCCTTAATAATTATTCTTTTTTCAACTAAACTATTAAATGCTTTTTTTAATTTGTCTCTTGTTAATTGGAATTCTTCTAGCATGTTGTATGATAGGTTTAACTTTATTGTCGATTTCCACTTCTACTTCTCCTGCTAGTAACCCTTGTCCTTGAAAAATATCCTTATATTCAGTTACAATCTGTTGTGCTTGTTCATAACCATCTTGTGAGTTAGGATTAATTGATCACTTTTTTACAATATATAATCAATCCCAAGGATGTGCAAGCGTTTGCCGAAAGAAGTGGTTCATGTTTTACGTCAACTACTTGAAACAGTATCTTATATTTCTTATTTTTATGAATACATGGAATACGAATTTCTCCATTTACCGGTATGAGTGTTCCTCCGAATCTTTAGATTGTGTTAATTGCGGACTCTTCTCATTACACATTTTCTGTAAATATTTATGCCCTATTAGACATACCGAAGCACGTGTGTCTAGTTCACATTCAACTTTCTTCCACGATCCATCGAATTGTAGATCCAGTTTTGTTGTAACCGATCCTCCCTTCAGCGTATTATCTGTCACCTTTGCTATTTCGCGAGTTTCTTCAGAATCACTTTCTGTGGTTGTAGAATCTTCTTTTATTTCCTTAATTTTTTCTTTATTCTTTTTCTTCTGATTTAGTTTATTAAAACAACATTTTGCATAATGACCCTTTATTTTGCAGAACGTACATATTGCGTTTCTTGCTGGACATGCATCGTTTTCAAGAGTATTTTTTCCACAGAACTTGCACTTACGAAGAAAATTTCCTTTTTCTGTAACTTTATTTACCGTATTACTTGTATCTTCCTTCGTTTCTTTAATTCAGTATTTGCAATACCAAATGCCAGTCTGTCTTGTAGCATTATATCTTTAATTTTTTCTGTTGTATTTTTTCGAACTGACAATTAGTTAAAATTTTAGTTAATCGAACTAAATAACTATCAAAATCTGCATTCAGCATTTGATTACAGTTGTAAGATAACCATCGTTCATATAACGGTTGTTCTTTTCGAATCAATTGCTTACTAATCTTAGCTAAGACAGTTTTGGTAGATTTTTTATCTTCAGCCGTAAAACTAAAACTATTATATTTCACCTTCGCAGCATCTCCTAACACCGATAACAATATGTTTACCTTTTGAGATTCTCGAGTGGCTTCCCAACAATTCATCCCTGTAGCTACTTCATATTCTTCACAGTTAGATTTGAATAATTCGAAATTATCTCTAATATCTCCTGTTTCAACCTGCAGCGGTTTAGGCCATGGAACATTATTTGAAGTATTTGGAGTGGTCGTAGATAACGCAGACATTTGCGTTTGCATTTGTTGTAACTGTGTGTTTAGCATTTGCATGTTTTGCATTTGTAGAGCTAAAAACTCCTCAAGACTAGCCTTTGCGCCGGTTTCGACAAAGATTACTGAAAAAGTTTCACAAAACTAACCTTAATTGTCAAATCGCTCAAACTGCCGCTGCTTGTGGTTGCACCTACAGTCTGCACCTTTTATACTTTTAACACGTAACACATACAACACGCACTTCTGACACCATGTTTTATTTTGTAGCTGTTATTTATTAAAGCACAAATTATTCATATAAAAGAATACAAAACTAGACTGAGCTTACGAGTCCATTACTCCATTACGACAACTGTGTCAACTGATCTACAGTGGTATATCTCAACTACTTATTAATCATACAACAATACCTATTGTTGAGCTGCATATAGTTTTTCAAATTGGTCAATTTAGTCTCTATCACTTTCAATTTAGTCTTATCCATCTAAATTGATTACCATTTATTTATGGAAAGCATCTTTATCTACATTACTTCTGTGTGGATTACTTGACGCATACAATTTTCGTCGTGCGCTTCTAGTTTTCTCAGTACACCCATATATGTATTACTTCTATATTGCTAGTAGGGTCTGGGAACGGGCGAAAACATTACGGCGCCGACATAGTCTCACTCTGAGTATTACGCGTCTCGTGCGCATGCCTGAGAATTCGAACTGCACAGCTTCGTTCACGTGTTCACCGACGACGCTTACGCGCACATGCAACGTTTGGGCGCATTGCACCAAGTACCTACGTAGAAGAGTTGATTGTCTGTCTCACTTACGCTGTGACCTCTCCACTTACAGGAGCTAGCAATATAGAAGTAATACATATATGAGTACACCGTAATCGCGTCGTTTTTTATGTTCATGTAGTCCGCCATTTACACTACTTCTTCCCGTCGTGTAGGCACTTTAGTCAGAAATTATGTTTTTGTTAACACTCCCGCCTTTTCGGTTTCATTGAACCCGTTATAAACATTGTACACAATTTGTTCAGCACACTCGTGTATTTTCCACTATTTTGTTGTTCTAGACTTCTAGAGCAACCCTGTCGTCTATTTCATTACTCCAAGGTCTCCACCTTTTAAACTCTGATGTGATTTACTAGGCACATCAACATCAAATAAATGCAATTTTAGGAATAACATTAGTAACTAACTAAAAATAATAGATGTAGAATATGTATGCCACATATTGAAGCCATACTACACTACCTTATAATTTTCTTAATGTGGAGATGGAGCAATGGTTACAGAAGGACATAATTTATTTTAATGATGCAAAAATATTAGGGAAACACATACGGGTTTGAAGTTCTTGGATTACCCCCCACACCACTGTTATTATAGTCATATGTATAGAAATGGTGTTGAAGTTTTATAAGACCTATGATAAAAGCATATCGGTTTGTAGTCTTTATCCAGATACGAAGTTGTGAATGTATGGCAAAATAAGAGCATTTTCATATTTGTGAAGATCTGTGGGTGTCGGTCTCTCTATCTAGTAAGAAAAAATTACACGTATGCTGCGCCTACATACCTCCTCATGCCGATGTAAACAATCTGTCTTATCATCTGAACAGAGTGGCTGATATCATGAGCAGACATCCTGATGACCTATTTTTAATCGTTGGAGACTATAATTTGCCCCGAATGTCTTGGACTTTGGAGGAGAATACAATAATTGGATTAACTCCAGGTAACGTAATTGATAATCTTGATGATACATTTATTGAATCGTTTTATTTTCTCAACTTACATCAATATAACAACATTTTTAATTCAAATAATAAACTATTAGAATTCGTATTATCCCAACATGTAAATATTTCGGTGAAGCCTTCTATTTCCTCCTTTGTACCCGAAGATATTCATCATCCGGCCTTGGAAGTATTATTTAAGTTGGACTCCTTGCCTTTGACAATTAAAAATTCTTACACCAAACTAAACTTTACATCAGCCAATTATAATACTATTAATAACAAATTGCGAAGTATTAACTGGGAATTGCTCTTAAGCAATCTCCAAGTAGACGACGCTGTCTCTACGTTTTACACAAATATTAATGAAATTGTATCTGAACACGTTCCGTCAAAAACAATAATAAGAGGAAAATACCCTATTTGGTTTAGCTGTACTACTAAAAAGTTGTTAAAGGAGAAAAACAGGTTTCACCGAAAATGGAAATTATACAGGCAACAAAGGGACTACGCACTGTTTTCTGGCTACCGTAAACGATCCAAAAAAGCTATTGGTGCGGACTACCTGGCGTATATTGCTCGAACTGAGAATGCTGTTGTATCAAATACATGTATTAAGCCATTCTGGTCTTTCATGTCTGAGAAAAGGGGAACCCATTCGATTCCTTCTGAAATGTCTTATAATAACGCTACTGCTTCTACGTCTCAAGAAATATGTGACCTCTTTTCTAGCTTTTTTTTCTTCAGTTTATGAGCCAAACGACCTGCCGCCTCTCATCTCTCTTGAAAACAATTTTACAGACTCAATTACTCTTAATTTCATCACTAAAGTAGAAATATTTAATAAATTAAAAAGTATTGACATAAACAAAGGTCCAGGTCCAGATAAAATAGCACCAATCTTCATTAAATCATGTTCAGATACTTTAGTTCACCCATTGCATATAATATTTAACAAATCTTTAAAAACTGGGGTATTTCCGCAGACTTGGAAACACGCGCAAATTATACCAGTTTTTAAGGCGGGGGATAAATCTGTTGTGAACAATTATAGACCCATTTCTATACTTTCGCATTTCGGAAAAATTTTTGAATCTCTCATTACAGATTATCTTTTCTATACTATGAAAACTAGACTTAGTATTGCTCAACATGAATTTTTCAGAAACAGATCTGTTACTACTAACCTTCTTGAGTTCGTGCAATATGTGGCAGGGTGTCTTGATAATCGCATACAAGTGGATGCCGTTTACACAGACTTTACTAAAGCATTTGATAAGGTCCATCACGCCACACTTATAATAAAATTAAATAATATTGGTATTTATGGCAATCTTCTTCGCTGGATTGAGTCATATATTACTAATAGAACGCAGTGCGTAGCCCTCAACAATTACAAATCGATTATTACTAAGGTGACTTCTGGAGTTCCTCAGGGATCGCATCTTGGACCTATTCTGTTCCTAGTATAATATTAATGATATGGAAAATTGTATTAAGTATTCTAAATTTAAACTCTTTGCAGACGAGGAGCTTCAGAAAGATATTACCAGCTTTTCCGAATACTGCAATGCTAATAGACTCTTTCTTAATGTAAGCAAATGCCAGCAAATTTCATTTACGAGAAATAAATGTCCAATAACGTTCAATTACGTCATCAACAACTCAAAATTAAAAAAAGTTGACGAAGTGAGAGACCTCGTGGTAATTTTAGACTCAAAACTGCTTTTCGAATCTCATATTAATACAATGGTAAATAAAGCTCTTAAAAACCTGGGTTTTATATTCAGAATTACTTGTCAATCACTAATATAAAATGCTTTAAAATACTATATTATTCAGTAGTGAGAAGTAATCTTGAATATGCTTCAATCGTATGGAACCCTCAGTATGCTATTTACATTAATAAAATAGAAAGAACTCGAAAACTTTTTATCAATAAACTGAATTTCAAGTTTCATAGACAGTGGTTCTTTAATTCCTATGATCACAACTTAAAGCTTTATGGTCTATTACGTTTATCCGATAGACGCAATATGCTAGATCTATCTTTTATACATAAAGTGATTCATAATAGAATCGATACGGTGTTGCTACATGATGTCAGTTTCAATGTTCCCCAATATCCGACTCGTAAACACTCACTTTTTTATCTTCAAACTTGCCATTCCAATTCATTTAAAAATGCACCATTATATAGAATTATGGATAATCTCTGAATTATGGACTCCCATAATAATTTTTACAGTCATATAGAAATTTTTTCAGTATCTAATACACAATTTAAATCTAAAATTACGGCAGAGCTTCACTCTGCACGTATGTAATCTAAGTTTAAAATTTCAAATAATGTCTGTATATGTATTGTTCAACTACTTTTGTATATGGAACAATTAATTATTGTGCACGCTTTAAACTAATTATGAATCCATAGTTAGATATATATTTTTTGTTTCGTTTTGTTCTCTGAAAATGTTAACTTTAACCATCTATGTATATATGTGTAATATGTGATGTCTTATCATAGGGATACTATGTATTCTGTTAGACATCCTGTTAAAAATAAAAAATAAAAATATTCTGTCGCATACTATTATTACGAGTGATTAGTTTATTATTATTTTTTGTATCATATGGCGTAAGACGGCTGGTGTCAGGTGCGCGAACCCAACGACTGTCATCGAAATAACAACCGAGACCGATGCTTTACGAGCTCTCCGAAGCACGACTGGCTGCGATTTTACCTCAATTATAGGTCGGACACCAGTATATGGGAAACACTATCGTTAATATTATTCCTTCCAATTTAATTTCACTTGCTGATTCTGATTCAGAATGGGAGAGTGAATCTAAGTTAGATTTGCTATTATGATTTAGAAACAGTACAATCGAAAGTGAGGATGGATGGATGTATTTCGTTTTAAACTATACAGACCGGTCGACATAAAATATTAATCTTTTGAATTATTTCATAATCTCTAGACTCTAAGCACAAATATTTAAGTAAAAGTAGTCGATTAAAATAGCTAGAATTGTGCAGCCTGTCTGAAAAGACAACGGTAATCTATATTTTATTCAAAGAAAGGATTTCAGCAAGACATAAGATTAAAGAAACCTTGTATATTGTACTTAACAATGGTGGATGTGTGTCTTACTATTCCGTTGATCTGTACAAAACTACTTCGGGAGCGTACTGTACTCATCCAAATTAACAAAAAAGTCCTTGTGACAACTGGGGATTGTTTGTTATCGTTGCTTTTTACAGCCAAAATTTTGTCAATATTACTTGGAAATTCGAAAACCTCTTGTCTGGTATCGCTGAGAGCAGTAGTTTTCGAGAAAATTTAACGTACATATTGCAATACACTTTATTTTGAAAAATATAAAATTGACTAATAATTAATTTTACCTGTGTTTAACTCGTTTTAGACAGACATTATTCGAATTTCTTGGAAAATGAGTTGCTCGTACTTCTGAATGAAGTACCCTTCAAACAAAAACAATTTATGTATTTTTATGTCCAGTGATTCGCTTCCTCATTTTGCCTACGAGGTCTGGGGATGACTTAAACACGTTTTTGGGCGACGTTCGGTATTCATATATATTATGTTGTCGACTTACCTTAGTGTTATGGCTGTCCACGATGTATCGATGTTTTGCTTTTGATGTATGATGTTCTTATTTCGATGTATTACAATGCATCGATAATAATGACTAAGAATGTTATACTTATAGAGTGTAATTTTCGTCTTTATGAGAGAATCGGCAAAATTTTTGAGTCAGCACGATATAATAGCAACAAATAACGCCATCACCGCAACATAATTTGATTTTGTAGATCTTTTGTAAAAACATGAACGCTGTAAATTTTCATGTCAATCGTATTTACGAAAACATGCGAAAATATTGATGCGTAGATATTTCACTTGAATCGACGCTGGCCTTACAATGTTTCATTCAATGCTAACATTAATTTTTAAATTTGGCTGTGCACCTCTACGTAGTGTGAAGTTCCTACCTGCTTTCGTTTGCATTGAGCTACATAAATTATTCAACTTTAAAATTTTCAACGCCTGTAATTCTAAACCGAAAAGATATTGTCATGAAATTCTAAAACTAAAACACTACCTATACAGGGTGCTCCACTTAAATGTACATAGTTTTAAGCAGGTGAGTATGCAATACACATTACATCTAGACTGTAATCGCCATTGAAATGTAATGTGTGTTGCATACTCACCTGCTTAAAGCTGCGTACATTTAAGTTGGGCACCCTGTATACAAGCGCAACGAAATTTAGATACTTGATGCTTTCCGCTCCTTTCTATTACTGTAGTTCAATTCGAACGTTTTTTTTTCAATATGGAAGCTCACGTCGATGGAAGGTCACAGAACTTGCTAACATCCAAATGTGCCCAGATGGCGTCATTGTTTCTGTTTACTTGTTTCTTTGTAACATCGGATTTGCTAGAATATCAAAAATTTAAGTAAAACCTACACACTCGCAAAAAACAATGCAGTATAGCGATTCGGCGAGTTGATGTCACTTTTTACTTCCCTCTCGCCTAAGGGGAAAGCCGTATTCCAATTCTGAAAAAATCACCTGCCAAGATTTCTTCAGATCTTCACGTTTCATGATCCCAGCTGACGAAAAACTTGTGTTCTCAAATCCGTTTGTCAGTAGTCGACTAAAATTGTATAGTTTTCCCTGTTAATCAATTTACCATTGCCTGCTTCTTATTAGAGTTGCTGTTGGATGCTGGACCGATTTTGAATGTAATATGAGACATTGCCTATGACAATTTTCTCATTTGGTAGCAGTGCTACATCTCTGTCAAAATTAGACGATAATTTTGTTGTCATACGACAGCAATTGAAATTGTAAATGGTGCTCCGAATATCACCATATTCAAAATCCAAGTGTTTACAGCCCGACTCGACCTTGTAACGAAGTTCGTGGACGACACATGGAACACCTATAGATTGCACCATACCTAGACTGCTGCATGGCGGATATACGCCAAAGCTTTTTAAATGGATAAAAGTTATACGGCGCGGCGCGGCGTTACACATTTATAACTTATATTTGCTCTGAAGAAAGGCCAAGGTAGCGAATTCCAGAGGTTCCCAAACAACTTTATTATATTGAAAGCAAACAAATTTGTATTTGTATGCAACTAAAATGGAATGGCTCTTCTCCTTTTATTCACAGTAAATGGTATATTATTGGATAAATGATAGTTAAATGTACTGTAAATCGCATATCACTTCTTTGTTATTTTGTCATTTTGCGATATTTAATAAACATGCTTTAATTGTGGATTTTCTTCAAATTTTCTGATTTTTACATGTTGTAATACTTTGACGGCACAGATTTATTTACTGCTTTGCGCATACTGGAGGTTCTGTTATTTCCCATTACTTAAAATTTTCATTTCATCATTTGATTAAATTATTTGTAAAATATTTAAAATTTTTACTTTAGAATTAAATTTCTGATATTCTACCGAAAGAATTTGTATTTTATTTTTTTAATAATTTATTAATTATTAAATGCAACTTTATTTTTTGTTACATTTTTATTTGTGGTTCAGTTTTTTATTTTAGATCGATTTTTGAAACTCATTTATTTGAAATTTATTAATGGAGCGACATTATATGCATTTATATCCATCAAAACTTTCATCCCCCGCGACCACATAAAAAATTTAGTATCTGTCATTCTGAAATTATCTGTCATTCTGGTTGCAGTTAGTAGATTCATACAATTATATGTATTTCTATAATTCACATAAAGTCAGTCTTTATTAAGACTAAAACTGCATATGTTATTGCTTTATCTGGTAAGTAAACAAATTACATAACTTTGAATAAGAAACAATGTGAATAATTTTAGGTTAGGATCGTTTTCTGATGAACACAATAAATTTATTTTTGGTCTGGGTAACATGACCAAAATGGTGTCTGGCAGTATTCACAAGCTTCTTGCCCCGGTGCTACACATTATACAATTGGTGGTAAAGCTATTCATAAAAGACTTAAACGTAAGCTACCTCAAGATGTGCTACTATCTTCATCTGAGACCAGTGATACGGACAACTAGTAAATAATATCTATAAATTAGTTAATACAATAAATAAATGTGATGTCTGTTAATTAACAAGTACGTCGTACAAAGTTTAGTTACTGAGGAGCTCTCAAGCCGTCCTCTCTATAAATTGTATTACTGTTAAATCATCCTTGTAACCAAGTTATGTATAGCGTATAACACGCTGATCTAACAAATATTAAAAAAAAAAAAAAAAAAAGAATGATTGCTGCCAGCCGATTTTGAAAGCGAAGAACTTACTGCACCAGGTTTAACGAAAACTCGAATGACAACGCTGTTTTGGACTTAACATTTTTTAGTTTCCAAAATTATGAATACACCACTAGATTCCTATAAAAAAAAGTGCTTGAAGAATGTGAAAATTAAATTCAACTTTTTTCAACATCTTTTCAATTTTTTTATTATAATTTGGTTTAATATAAAATCTAAATATTTTTCAAAGCGTTCTATATTTTTAATAAATACATAATAGCTATAAAATAATTTTTCTTTATTTCTTCATTCACGAAACCTTCAATTAGCAAACTTCACGACCGATGTTCTCATTTCTCAAAGTAAAAACAGGTTTTTTTATTTGTTCGCCATTAGTTTTTGTAGCAGGTATAACAAATTGCACATTTTCGAAAAGCGAAAATCATGCTCCTTTTAAAGGCGCCATGGCCAACTGTAAGCCCCATAAGAAAAAATTAAGTTGGCTATTGTAGCTAAACCATGATAACAGTTTTCAAAAATCTGAATACACCACTAGATTCCTATTAAAAAAGTACCTTAAGAATGTGCAAATTAAATTCGACTACCTCTTAAAATAGACGAGTCATTTAAAAAAATTAAAAAGTTACAAAATCACTTTTTTACTACAGCGCCTGAACTACGTTGAATATCCAGAGTTTATTTATGGGGTTTGGTACAACTTTACCTGTATTTTATCCCATTTAACCAAATCTCTATTTATCGTAGTAAGAGAGATCTCCATGTTGAGAATGAGTCTGTAGACGCAGACTGTATACGCCACTGTAGCTCATGTTTTTTGTAAAGAATCTAAGATAATTCGATAAAAAACAAACCCATAACCTGATAACGCTTGCAGAAAACATTATACTTACGTATTTTAGTCCTAGTCCTAAGTTTTGTATACTACCTAGATGCGGAAGTATGGTGTTTACTCTTGTGATTTTTCAGTTTTTTTTCGATTTTTTCAAACTTTATATTTTTATTACATTTTTAATGTGTATTGATGTGAGATAGGTGATTTTCTAGCTGAATACCTCTAAAATGGGTATCTTTTGTTTTTTCCTATTGTTTTATTAACTCCTATTTTAAATAGAGCACCCGGTATATTATTACATCTTTGAATTCAAATCGATTATACAAAGTGATTGTTAAATGCGAACAAATTTAGTTATTAATTTTATAAGTGGAATTTTGTTACTGCAGTAATCTTAAAATAGAGCCTAATTATAAATTTCTAACATGTCAGGATATAAAAAATTTTTTTTGGTAGACCGACACCATACATTTCTACACTAGAAGAGCTACTTTGTTTCAACAGTCAAAAATTCCAGTTCTAGTGGGTTAATTCGATGACAAACAAAGTAATATAAAAATTCAGTCAGTACTGCCAATCTACGTATCAAGGTTCAACGCATCATGCAGGAAAATGTTATCGGCAGCAAATGCTAGATTACGTTTATGGTTTCCTTAAATACTTTTCCTGTTTAATGTTTGAGCAGATAAGTGAAAGTAAAGCACTATAACTCCTTCAAAACTTATGGGATCTTAAAAATACTGTAAACACCTAATATTGGTTCTTAATAGGTGTGACCATGGATACAGCAGCTAAAGGTTTGATATTAATATTTGGGAAGAACCAAGGAGTACATTGTAATTATGTGTAATGCGTTCATTTTTTACAATTCAGTTGAAAATAATTCCAACTTGATAAAACTTTTTGTTTCAGATTAAATTGCTATAACCGCAGCAGGCTTGTACATCTAACGGTACTTCATTCTGCCCTCTTTCAGAACACCTACAATGGAAAATCAGGTAAGTGTTTGTAGTATTATTATTAGCAAATCCTATATAACAATAAACCAAATCCTATAATTTTATAGAGCTCGTCTTTCAAATTTAAACTAGGGATTTCTTTAATAGTCAGAAGTACAAAGTCTGTGAATTTAGATCAATATCTATTACAGAATTTAGTGTCGATAGATGTTCAAAGAATTGGCCTGGCTCTCTTAATTGTCAGATACCTGAAAAGCAGTGGACATTTGGATTTAATTTTTTCTATCGTGGTGTCTGCATTTGCACGTAATTTTAAATTATGTGAAAATGTCTTAAGGTAACTTGCGACTTCGACTATTTTTACAAATTTACATTTTTTGTCATAACAGGTCAATCAATCATGACCAACCTAAAATTATATGAAAGATCTCGTAAAACTACGTAACTTTCTCCCCAGTTCCCTAAATTCCTTGAAAAATACAAATGGAACGTCGCATGCAATCACAATAGAAAAAAAAACAAAGATTAGTAATTGAAAATGTCTATATTGACCTTAGAAATATATCACACATGGAATACTTGTCAAACATGAAAGAAAGATTCAAATAGGGCCAGAATTGGTATTCTGTTTATTGCAACATTAAGTAAATATTAAACATTGGTAATTACCACGACCTGCTGAATTGTTTGAAAAACGTCACTGTATACGGCCTGGGCATATGTGAAGTTTCGCGATTCTCCGCAGAGCGGTGTATACCCACTAGCGGCAATTTCAATTTGCAAATATACGGTACCCCCCACCCAAGAAAAGCGCCCTTCCGTGCATTCCAAGAATACTTCGATACTCAGCGTCACTCCGTTTCGCTAATACAATGAAATGCTATGAACCAGTTATTTATCAAAAAAAAAACAAAACAAACAAAAATTTTTTTTGCCGACGACCATAGCTCAAAAGTTGATGTTGCCTTTATTTTCGGAGGACCTATCGTATGAAAACGATCCAAGACTTCAGGAAGGTTCCTGGCGACCGGAATCGTGTACACATACGAACATACATCCCCCGCACAATACGTTTAGACACCCCCCAATACGGGGGATTGATCTAGTGGGCTAGGATCTTCACCAAAAGATCCACACCGCCGAGACGGAGATTTGATATAGTGGGTTCATTAGTCGGCTGGCTCGAATTTTAGAGATATTTGACTCAGAGTGGTTTTCGATATGAGGGAATTTCAATACTTCGTACACTTCGTGTCGAAGTAATGTAACATCAGTTACTACGTTGACTACAATGCAAATATTTGATTAAATTTTACGTTTCTTAAAATTTTACTACAATAATATAACCCTCCCGTGTATTTTTTACTTTGATTTTCTACTGTGTTTTTTGATCAGTTTCCTGCTAGTTTTTCCGTGTATTTTTTCATTTACATTATTTACGTTCACAGTATAATGTGTTGATTAATTTATTCGTTATTATTGCTTATGATTTCGTTTGGCATTGTTAAAATAGGAAGCGGTTATACAACGTGCAAATATACCAATTCGGGAAGATCTTATCATGAATTTACCTCCAACTAAGTTTTACGAAGGAAACGGTATGAAATCTAAATTTAAATTATCGTACTGATGCTTCAAATAACGTACTTTTTTAGCGATTTCTATTTTTATTTAAATAGGTATCCATAAACAACGGGAAAGAATTGTTAGTTGTAGCTTTCAAGAAATGTGTTTCCGAGTAACTTCTTCTGGGCGAAGGCTATAAAATCACATTGCACTTCCTTTAGTACATTTTTAATTACTACATTTACAGATAGATATCTAATAAATTAAATAACTTTTAAATCTTTAATTTAAATTTTTTACAATAAATTATACATAAACTTACAACCTTGCAATTCAACACACACAATAAAATACTTCATTACTATTATCACCGAGAACATCTTCCAAATTTGTAAGAAATACGATTATCTGCATATCATGTGCTATTTTAGAGCAAATGTGTGAGCTATCCAAAAAATACCTACTTAAAAATATGAATCCGTCTTCAACTACGAATTCTTGGAGTTTCACACCTCTCTTAAGAGAAATATTAGAACAATAGATCTCTAAGGTACTTCCCTACAGTCGTAGCCTCAAAAACGAGGCGTCGTGACACCTTAATGTTGCACTGGTCATTGTTGCATTCTGTTGAGCCATGCAGTTCTATATTCAGCTGCGTGCATGGATTGATGAAGCGTGAGGCCAGTTTTTCGGCAGATTTGGTCTGCCCACCCCATAGGCGATCTTCCTCTTCGTCTTTTCCCATTTACATCACCTTGTACTACCAGACGCTCTAAATTGTCATCGTTTCTTTGTGAAATATGCCCAAAGAAAGACAGTATTCTATTTTCTACAGTGGTAGACAGTCGCTCTTGTATATCTAGTTCTTCGATTATCGATGCATTAGTTCTTCTAGCTTTCCATGGTATCCTTAGTATTCGTCTCCAAATATACATTTCTAGGGCGTTTATCGTTTATCTTTTTCCCTAACGATCCATGTTTCCGATGCGTAGATAGTACAGTCAAAATAGTGTAAAAATACCATTGTCCTGGGCAAAATTGCAACACAAATGATCCTTTTTGCATTATACTGTGAAAAGTGTGTATTTTAATATTCTCAAAATCCCCATTAATCCCGGCCCGGGAAATCAGTCAAAATCCAAGATGGCGTCTGAATTTGCCGATTTTTGCCTTTTTTCTCTATTTTGCAGCATTTATTGCCGTAAAAAAATAGTGTGCACTCAAACTGTTACCTAGTGGTAACTTTACAAAATTAATTATAAGTAATTATTGCACAAATATGATTGCAATCTGAATTTTTTTTGTGCTACTTTGGTGTTTACAGGAATTTTTCTATATGTGATAACATAAGTACCCTGTCTTGCTCCATGATCCAATTTTTAATGGCTTTTTTAAATGTGATTATGGCATTTATTTCTTTAATATTGGAAGGTAATAAATTAAACATTCTTGTCCCTAAAAAATGTACAGATTTTTGACCAATGGTTTTGTGAACTCTACTAATTTCGTTTTTATTGTTTATTTTGGTTCTAGTGTTATGAGAATGGTCAATTTTTTTTAAGTACTTTCTATATTTATGCTGATGTATAATCAATGTTTGTAGATAGATTAGTCTTAGGCAAAATATTTTTGTTTCTGCGTATAGCTGCTCAGTTGGATACATTTGCGTCCTACTAAACATGATTTTTATGAACCGCTTTTGCATCGCGTTCTAGTTTTCTTAAATGTTAAGGTAAAACTTGAAAACTTGCGGCTCGTGTAAAAACTGCTATTTTTGGAATTATGCTTTGCTGCTTTGGAGTTTCTAACCTTTAGAATTCGGTTATTTGTTATTTGCATTCAAATAGCGTTTTCGCTATTCATGTTTGTCCACTGTACTGACATGCTTGAATTTAGTATTATCTTGCTATTTTTAGCGTTTGTATGTATATCCGATTTGTGCAATTCTAATACGTGTGCGGCAAATTTAGGTTTTTTCTCGTTAATTCAACTAGCAATGTCTTCTATCTATACAGGGTGTATACGAATTCGACCGACAAACTTTGGGTGCATATTTCTCTCACTAAATACAGCCTAAAAGATTAGACAACCTTGATCCTTATCTGCAAGATAAACTCAGCACAGGTCAAAACACTTCGAAAAAACACTATGAATTTTTCAAGATTTATTTTATTAAATAAAATAAAAATTAGAAGAAATCAATTAGCTTGAATATTAAGAATAAAATTTATTATCAGCTATGGCCCAGCTATCTTCTTTAAAGAATTCTGGACTTCCAAAAACCATTAAAAACTAGTGTTTCTACACATTTCACGCATTCAAATCTCCAAACTTGAATATTTTATTTCCACTGGTAGTCTGATTAATTAAATGTCATGTTTCATATGTACCTAATGTCATTAATTAATTAGTATAGTTCGATATTGGAGTAAAATTTCATTCCACGATTTCAATGTTAGATTAAAAGAAAAGTCACAAAAGAGGTTCTAACTTTGAAATGAAAGGAGATTGGTTATAAGCATACGAACAATTTAGGTACATCTTTATGCAGTAAATACACCCTCGAAGTTTGTCGGTCGAATTCGTATACACCCTGTATATATAAAACTGAAAGTCCTTACTCACTCATTCACTCACTCATCAACGCCCAGCGCAAACCCTCGGACCTAGAAAGCTGACATTTTGCACAGAGGTTCCCTTTATGATGTATACAAGGAATAAAGAAGGATATTTCGAAATTCAACCCCTAAAGGGGTAAAATGGGGGTTCCAATTTTGTATGGAGAAATAATATTAAATAGACATTTCGACTTGAAACTTCGTTGGAGTACTCCTAAAAACAAATAAGCAAACACATATTTCGTGATTTTCCGAAAATCAACCCCTTAGGGAGTGAAATGGGGTAAATAAGCCTAAAATACGATATGGGTGTCGTTATTGAGGTTTTTTGGGACGTTGGTTGTGAAAATGGCATTTATTTTTAAATCCAAGACGGTGGAAGGGACGGGACGGGACTGGACTGGACGTAAAGGGACGGGACGGGACTGGACTGGACTGGACTGGACTGGACTGGACGGGAAGGGAGGGTCGGGAAAATAGGGAAGGGGACGGGACGAGACGGGTCGGGATGGAAAGGGAAAATCAGGGGAGGGGATGGGACGGGACGGGTCGGGAAGGGACAGGATGGGACGGGACGGGACGGGACGGGACAAGACGGGACGGGACGGGACGGAAAGGGAAGGGATGGGATGGAAGGGGAGGGGACGGGACGGGACGGGATGGGACAGTACGGAGACGGGGACGGAGAAAGGGACGGGGACGTGGTACGGGGATAGAATGGGATGGGATGACAGGAAATAATTAGTCATTATTTAATACACAAATAACGAACCTCGCGCGAACGAAGTCGCGGGTAACAGCTAGTATAGTATAAAATGCACACCTGTTTATTTGAAAATACAACGTTGGTTTGATAAAGCTTTCAGAACCTGCGCTTTTTTTCGTGCATTTTACAGCTCTTAAAAATAAAAAAAAAACGATTGTCTTCAAAACAACAGCAGTATTAACTAAAAGCTGAAATTTCGAAAATCCGGAATTTGATTAATACACTTACAAATTGTCAAATATTGTAAAATAAGGCTGCATTTCATAAAAATTATGTTGTGGCGGCAGTTGTATTTGACGGTAATGATTTTCTTTTGCAAACAGTACTAAAAATCTGGTGTGATACACACACACACAACTTCCTTTTACAGTGATTTTATAATTAGCATAAAAATATTATTTTTAATTTTTAAGCATTCGTTAACATTTTTCAAAAATTACAAATTCTGCAGAAACCGTACAAAATAGAACGTTAGTTTCCTCTAAAATTTGAAGTTGAATTCAAAAATGTAGTAGTATATCGGGTATTCTATTTAAAATAGGAGTTAATAAAAAAAAAGAAAAAAACAAAAGCAACCCATTTCAGAGGTATTGAACTTGAAAATTTACATCAATACAATCCGGTTATGCGATTTTCTTTAAAAGCTTGTTGTCGCATCTAGATAGTACAGGGTGTCCCATTTTCGATGATATTACGGGGTATCTCACTTACGAGTAAAGATAGAGAGTTGCGGTTTTCGCAATACTGTGCTACTTTTTTGTGAAAACAAAGATGGTCTAAACAAAATTTTCATAGCCCGCTTCGTTTTTGAGATACAGGGCGAAATTGAAAATATTGCATTTTGTGACCCTCTCGTATCTCCTTTATCCTTTAACATATCGCAAAGCTAAAAACTGAATCTTATACAGTTTTTTACGTAGAATCCAGTGGCGTAGTCAGATTTTTGCTGTGAGCCGTCAATTTTTAGTTATAAATAAAAATTATGTTTTTTTAACGAAACACTCTGTATATATTTTTGTAAAGCTTATAAAATTTCCAATCAAATGAAAGAAAAATATACAGGGTGTCCCGTTTAAAAAAACATATGTTTGATTTATAGCTAAAAATTGACAGCTCACAGCAAAAATCTGACTACGCCACTGGATTCTACGTAAAAAACTGTATGAGAGCCTGTTTTTAGCTTTAATATATGTTAAAGGATAACGGAGATACGAGGGGGGTCCCAAAATGCAATATTTTCAATTTCGCCCTGTATCTCAGAAACGAAGCGGTCTATGAAAATTTTGTTTATACCATCTTTATTTTCACAAAAAAGTAGCACAGTATTGCGAAAACCGCAACTCTCTATCTTTACTCGTAAGTGAGATACCCCGTAATATCATCGAAAATGGGACACCCTGTACACAAAACTTAGATACAGGGTGTTATGGAAATGAGTGCAAATATTTTAACCAGTGATAGAGCTCGCCAAAATGAACAACTTTTCTATTTATAGTTTTTCATTTAATCGCATTTATCTCCTCTAAATTTGACGAGCCGCTTGGTAACCAAATCTAAGTTAAAGGTGAACGACACAAGTATATTAAAACTGCAAAGTTCTTGCACAAAAAACATGCGATCAATAACTTACCTACTTCAATTGATAAAGTACGTTGGTGACCAGATGTGAACTAAAGATTGTATCAGTACTTATGCAGTTTTTGTTGATTTGCATATGAAAGAAATGTATTTTGTGTTTTGTGCCATTAAATTAAATTAATATTCCATAGGCGGGTATGCATTTTTCGAGTAAAATTGTTTTGAATTTTAACTCAGTTATGAGGGCATTTTCGAAAAAATGATAAATGGAGAAGTTGTTCAGTTTAACGAGTTCTATTACGAGTTAAAATATTTGCACTCATTTCCATAACACCCTGTATGAAGTTTCAACGCTATACCTCTTTTCGTTTTTGAGATATTCTGTTCACAGACAGACAGGCCAATGACAAGAAACATGATTTTTTGGGTTCAGGGGACTCTAAAACGTGAAGATCTGTTGAAAACTCAATTTCGAATTTTTGTGGTAAATACAATACTTCTTTTATGGTAAAAGGAAGTAAAAACTATTTTTTACACTGCTCACTTTGATTAAAAATATAATATTATTTAGTAGCGTGTTAAAAATAATTCATTTTTAATACTAGTGTTAAAAGTAATCTGACACAAAATTTTGTCAAAATCACATTCTCTTAATCAACAAATTACAACCATAATTACAAATTATTTGGAAATAGTTGCATTAATTGTACAATTACAATAATTAGTTATATTTAACCCTTGTGAAGGACCACCTGTAGATTTGTTTGTAGAATACACATAATTATTAGGAATTGAAATTGTACGATTGTTAGCAAAAAAAGATCATCCTAAAAACATAATCGTTGGAAGAAGAAAGGTAATTATTTGGAAGAATATGACAAACAACCTTCTTTTTACTTTCTAGAGTTCTCTAAGTATCCTTTTGCAACACTGAAACTTTTCCACGCTTCATGCCTCTTGATTGTACATATTGAGATGGTATTGAACTCGCTACTCAACTCTGCTTGCAGCACAACAAATAAATAAAGCAAGTCAGATAGCACAGAGTTGGGGTTGTTCATGCAACTGCAAGATTGAACGTAAATTTCGATCCGTAATTACATTTGCAAAGAAATGCTGGTAGTAATGAATTGAATTGAATAGAAAAGGCAAAGGGCAGAGCTCGTTTTTCATAGAATGGAATCGATAATTCTAAATTAGCCAAAAATAAGAGGTTTGTGCAAAATTAAGGCCGAACCAAAATAAATAGAACTGTCACAGAAAGGTTTATAATATGTGCGTGTTAATTGAAGCGTAGATGTCAGAATAATTAAATAGGATATGTTTATGAGCATTTTAAATAAAGGTAATAGAAGCAGAATTATGATAATACGTTGCAACGAGCCTAAACCAAACAGAACAGGGCAATTATAATTATGGGACAGCAATATTCGAAAATTTGGAGAAAAGCGAACAGTTAAGAAAATTACAAGAAATGGACACAGCAGGATGTGAAACAAAATTGGTGATTGAACAAACAAGTCAGTGTAATTACGTGAGTGATAAGGACAATTTACAAAAAGCAAAGAGTAGTCGCGCTATGAGGCAATCTAAAACCGAATTGAAAGGACAATAATTTAGAAATAGTATTTTTGAAAAACATTTTAGTTATAAGAAATATTAGAGTAAGAAGTTATTGTATTGTATTTGGTCAATTTCCGTTTTGTATAACTTAGATAGGCAATTGTTATTAACGACCAGCAGAGAGAGACAATTGAATAAGAATTATTAATGACATGCAGTTTATGTGCTTTCCAAAAATTACAGTTTTTACCTAGTAAATCATTAATAATATCAATATAAAGTACACCAGTGTGTCAAGAATTTGTCAGTGCACCTGTGAGAATGTGGGGAACATTTTTCCTCACCAAAAATAATTTTTCATCCTGACCACATCCCGAGGACACCGGAGAAGCCAACGCAGTTCCCGAACATCAGCCAGGGCACATTTTGAATTCCTGAGCCCAAGATGCAGCAGCATACCAGCACAGCGTATAGGAGGCCCCCACAACGCTAGCAGCACCACAGGACCCCGTATCCGGCAGATATCACCAGGAGCTTCAGTCCGAATGAGCTGCCGCAGCTTTCATCGACAAGGTACCAAATTTTACTAAAAGTAACGGTGTTAGCAACCGGAAATTCGCACGACTACTAGAGCAAATCTTCATGAACGAGACCCAGACAGAGTTTAGCATCCATCAAAAATCAAATATTCAGTAATTGCCATAATCAAGTTTGAGGTTATGTTGATCCCATAGCGACGCTCCAAAAAAACAATTTAATGTTGTAACAACGAAGTGGAGGTTTTTGCCTGCAAACAAATGAGAATCAGTGACGCTAAGAGCGCGATAATTCAAAATTAACATGATAAATCGCTCATAAAACACCTTTTATTAGTTTAAATCACAAAAGCGAAACACTAATCAAAATAAACCGATTTGTGCTAGGAGTTTGACAGAAATAGCGTCTGCGCGCTCGAGTTAAGTTTATATTTCAGTGGTGTATCACACGAGTTTAATATTAACGTATCAGGGAACCCAGCTTTGAGATATGAGTAATCTTGCCTACCGAGCTAGCCTCTGTAAGATTAAATTGCAGATGGATGAAGTATAATAAAGGGCACAATACTGTTTACTTTATAAATAATTAACGAACCCCGTGAGTATCTTTAGTCAGTCGAAATTTGACCTAAATAAAAGAATATTTGCAGGTAGTGGTAATTGCTATTTATTTTATCATCTGCATTATAATATTACAACACAGATCAAACCATTGCAATATATTTGCACCAGAATCTGCACAAGCTGGCAATTGATCGCCGGAAGCAGTGTCCGGTATTCAAACTGATTTTAGGTGAAATGTTTCGAAAACAAAAAATGCTTTACGCACGTAGTTGCAGTGTTTAGTACTTTCAATATTAGTATTTAACGTGATCTTTACTTTCTGAAAATTCAAAACCACAGCCAAAAAGTAAATAAAAACTAACCTAGCAAACGTAACCTCGATCTGGAAAATCTTATCTGGCGTTTTTATATGTGTATTGCTTCCTTCTCTCCTTATTTTGAATCCCTTGAGGCAGTAAAAATAATCTTACACAATTTTCGGGGCATTCGCTTCAATTTACTGCACAAGAACACATCATTTAAAAATATCGCAATGAATGACAAGTAACATCGGAGTAAAAATGGCGGAATTTTCACGGAATAAAGGATGGTGGTACTCTCCTATATACACTGGCTTTGGATAGCTAATTCCTGTAGAAATATTTTCTTAATATTCCTTAGAATCATCTCAAAAGGTCTCAAAAGATTGATTGTGGTGAACACCCCGAAATTTTGAAAAATCGGCCGCCATATTATTGCAAATATCAATAAATTCTATCTATTAAATTAACAATTCTTTTTTTTTTAATGGCCACATCAAAATGCATTTTAAAAGTCATATTTTGGTTTTTCGCTCTTTTTTTTCCTAAAGTAATAGTATGTTTGTATTATAATTCATAATTATTGAATTTTCCATTCCTGGAGTGGCGCTGATGATATCTATTGATTTGATTCTGGAAATGTCCAAGAGCGTCCTCTGTATTGATAAGTGTATTAGTGTAGGAATAAGGAAGCGTATGCTTAACTGAATATACTCGTATATATTTGTATGCTACCCTTGGTGGCCAACCATTCCAAACTGTAGGTCTTGTGCAGTACTAAGTGGTGTACATTTCTGCCAATTATGTTTGTATCTAAAAGAGTAGATGAATAAGGTTTAATAATGGTTTTATACTTGTCGGGAATTTTGCTTATGTATTTTACGTTTTCGTAGTCTACCATTGCACACTTATCCGAATGACAAAGTTCATTTAAACACTCAAAAAATGAACTTCTGTCAGAATAATGGATGATAATCAAATCGTTAGTATACTCTAATGCCTCAAGCAGTAGCTGCAAATCGAATGTAACCCTGGGAATAGTTCTAACAACATGATAAATTGGCAGTTTGTTTATGGTATTTCCGATTTTGAAATTACCCGTCAATATTTGTATGACCTCTTTTGCACCGATTATGCTTACCAAACGACTTTGGCTTTTACATAATTGTTTTAATTGTATAGGTCTTCTTTGCAATTCTACTGTCTTTTCAAGAACTAATTCGTAAGCATTCTGCTCCAAGTCAACTAAATTACTGAAAGTATGTGAAATTTTAACCTTAGTAAAACCTGGCAGTTTGATTTCTTCAGTATGATGCTAATATTCATAAACGTGAAAACAGCAATTTGCATATAAATGTATTTCTCAAGAAAATATGTATTGATGTAAAAGAATTTATTGTAGATGATGTTTTGGAATTAACGCCATTAGACTATGCGATTTACAGTGATTCTTTAAGCAACCTAGATGCGATTTTATCCAACATTACTTTCTCCTCCCCTTTCTCAATTAGTGAAGGCAATGTAAAATAGTATATTATGATACTAGTGTATAAGTACGCCTTTAAAGCACGTGCGACAAGTTTAAGAGCACGACGCAAAGCGGAGTGCTTTTAACGTCGCTAGTGCTTTAATCGCACTTATACACGTGCATCATACGTTATTTTTTCTACGATCGTAACAGAAATATAAAAACTTAGTTCGGTGACACTTTTTCCGTCACATTGTGTTAGATATTCTACGTTATGTTGACATTAAAATTTACGGCAAAGCGTGTTTTAATATACTATTAAAACACGCCACCAATGGCAACGTACAAAAATACGCAATTCGGGCGCTAATATTAAGAGTGCTACAAACGTTACTTTTGAAACTAGAAACTGTGCAAAAAGTTGTCATTTTGACACGATCGTAGAAAAAAGCACATATACTATTGCAGCAGATATGGATATGAATTCCTTATCAAACGAATCTTACGAGCGTATAGTCTCACCCAGTTGCATTTTAATATAAATTACTCTTTAGATCAAACATTGAAAAGAACTGCAGTTCAGTGGGCTTCTACCATGGGCCACAACAATAACAACAGATCAAATAAATTTACAATTAGAGTCGCCTGTGATGTGTTATACGTTTGGCAGTACTGAAGTGTATCGTCAGTCTATGTCAAATTCGAGATTAGTAGGTTAGATTTTGTTTGTTGTTTGACACAGACTGACGTAAAAATTAACCTGCAAATCTCGAATTTGACATAGACTGACGATACACTTCAGTACTGCCAAACGTATGACACATATCACAGGCGACTCTAATTGTAAATTTATTTGATCTCTTGTTATGAATCTGCTTCTGTTTCTCACTGCTGCTAATGATATCACTCACAAACAAGAAAGGGCTCCCTAATAACTTCAATTTTATGTAAAACATATGTTTCGTAGCAAACAGCACGTCACTTGGCTGTAGAAAACAAACATGTTGCTATAGTTGCCGTACTTCTTTCTAGTCCAGTCACTATGTACAAAAATAAGGCATTTGCTTGAAAGTGAACCGACATTTTAAATTCCTTTTTTGGGGTGTTGGGGGATCCAGCAAAGATTAACTTCAAGTTGTCAACCGAGATTTCCTATGTGCTATTTCCGCCATCTTAAAAAAAATATGCGTTTGATTTTCTTGCGGTAATTCAGTTCCCGTTAACGGTACGTGAAAATAAAGTGGAACTTTTATTTAGAGTTTTTTGTGCTCTACAATTGATGTTCAATTACTTTTCCACGTACGAGCAATATTAGTCGAGATATCGAATACGAAAGAAAAGCGTGAACGGGTTGAGATTTTTTTCGCGCTTCTTCGCTTGTACTTCGTTTCTCGTCCTATTTACCGAAAAAGTAGTTATTATAAAACTTGTAGCGCTTGAAAATACCTGTAATTTGACTTATTGTAAATTGAAATTCGACTAAAATTACCACTTGTAGAGCGGTCCAAAGTAGTCAAATCGGCGCGTAATTTTGATTTAATGTATCGTACTATTACATAAATGACACAATAAACTTCATTGCATTATTATAATCATTATATTTCATAGAACATCTTAGTGGACAACTTGAAATTTAACTTTCCTGGGCCTCTAACATTTCAAATACGGAGTTTTGGTTCTTAAGAATTTTGACTATTAAATATTGTTTAAAGTACTACGTACATTTACAATCCGAACCTCAAGTTCATATGTGACTTTTTTAGGATATAACATGTTATTTTATATTTTCTGAATTGCAAAAATTTTGCAAAGTACGATTTATAAAAAAACCTAGCTTCACTTCTGTACACAAAACCGATAAAGTAGAGTAAAACCTTTTGGTTTGTTCCGATCTTACAGATTAAAGCTGATCTTTCAAGCGTATTTTTAGTCATCCGTGGTTTTAGAGGGAACAAAGCTAAACAAACGCCTCTCAAACATCGTTTGCACAAAGATACTTCAATTTTTGGGCCATATTGCCAGTAGAACTGACAATCTAGAGAAAACTATTGTTCAAGAAAAACCGTATGGCAAAAGACGGAGAGGCAGATACTCTAAACAGTCTAAACGATGGCTTGATATCACGTGGGCGGTACAGACGAACCACCTTCAGTTTCCATGGGTTGAAATGCTGAATGCTTAATGGACCACAACACATCAATCATAATGTAATAATGAGAAAAAAAGATAGTTTATGTATTGCTCAATTATCATTCCAAATAGTTATAGTAATTAGAATTTTTTTAATAATACGCAATTATATAATGTTATGTACCGCATACTTAATCAAGTATATTTATTCTAATAATGTAATAACATTTTTATATTACAGAATACATAAAATACCATGTTATATCCTGCAAAAGGCACATATGAATTTGAGGCTCGTATTGTACTAAGTGTACGTAGTACATTGAACAATGTTTAATAGTGAAAATTCTTAAGAACCGAAAGTTTAAACTCCCTATTTGAGATGTTGGAGGTCCAAGAAAGTAGAATAGTTGTCCACTAAGATTTTATATGAAATATAATGGTTTTAATAATTTAATGATGTTTATTATGTCATTTATGTAATAGTATGATACACGAAATCAAAATTACGCGCCGACCTGACGGCTTTGGTCCACTCTACAAGTTGTAATTTTAGTCATATTTTAATTTATAATAGGTCAAAATGCAGGCATTTTCAAGCTCTACAAGTTTTATAATAGTTACTTTTTCGCTAAATAGGTCGAGAAACGAAATACAAGCGTAGAAGCGCGAGAAAAAATCTCGAGTCGTTCACGCTTTTCTTTCTCGTTCGATATCTCGACTAATATCACTCGTACGTGGAAAAGTAATCGAACATAAATTGTAGAGCACAAAAAATTCTAAATAAAAGTTTCACTGCATTTTCACGTACTGTTAACGGGAACCAAGTTATCGCAAAAAAAATCAAACGCATCTTTTTTTTTAATGGCGGAAATAGCACATGGGAAATCTTGGTCGACAACTTGAAGTTAAGCTTTGCTGGACCCCCCAACACCCCAAAAAAGGAATTTCAAATTTCGGTTTACTTTCAAGCAAAAATGACACAGTGACTGGACTATTCTTTTGGAGCAAACATAAATGCTAGAGGATCAACAATGTAAAATACCACAATGGAAGCGCTGATATTTTGAATTTACTTCTCCCCAGGACATTAATAGTAACACGGCACTGCACTTGATTGCTCTACAAGGCTACCAAGATACTATTTTTATGTTACTGAACAGAGAAGCAAATATCACTTTAAGAAATCATAAAGGAGAAACATCTTTGCATTTCTTAGCTACTAAGAAGGAACATATCGACGTCATGCAATTTTTACTAAAACATAAGAGCAAAATTATAGACGAGCATGACGATAATTGTAATACCGTTCTGCATATCCCTGCTGAATGTGGACACTTCAGAGCTACGGAATTACTTCTGTCACTGAGTGCTGATCAAAACATAAAAAACGCGAAAATAAAGTTGCTCTCCATTTAGCAGCGGCATATGGACACAAGAATATTGTAGCTCTATTGATACCAGAGACAGACATTAACAGTAGAGATGGTAAAGCCAATACGCCATTTCATCTGTCTGCACTGCATAACCATACATCGACTGTCCCAGCACTTCTTTCTTACCAAGCAAGTATTAATGTACGAAATGATATGAGAAGAACATCTTTGCAGGAAACAGCTTTAAACAATAGCAAAACAGTTGCAAGTTTTCTGCTTGAAATTGGTATTAATTACAATGAAAAAGATGAAAGCAATAGAACTGGACTTCATTTAGCAGCTTTGTGTAACATTAACGGTTTATTAGAATTACTTTTGTGGAAGAATATGGACACGAACGAAACGGATATTGATGGAAATACGTGTTTTAATTTAGCAGTGCTTAAAGAGCACTTACAAGTAGTGACTTCGCGAGTGAAGAATGATCTATTTGAATATAGCAAGGTAAACATTAATCAAATGAATAATTGTAGTCGAACTGCACTACATTTAGCAGCAGTCCTTGGAAATTATGAGATCGCGCAAATACTCCTCTCACATGGAGCAAACACAGAAATGGCAGATAAAGATGGCAATACTGCTGTAGATTTAGCAAATATCAAAAATTATACTAATATTCTGAGTCTGTTTGATTCTACAGAAACTCAGTTGTTCATATGCTCTGTGAATAAGGACATAATACATAGAAATAATATCTTGTTTTAGCGTTTATTGTTATCTGTTTTTTATGTATGTAATATTAGTATTTGATTGCATTTCTATTGTTAATTTGTAAATAAAAGATGTGCAATATTTTTGTATTTTTCTTATCCCCATGCCTTAGTGTCAAATGTGTAATGAATGTGGATCATACATCGAAAAAAAATCACATATTTCTGGTACTATGTTGATTTACTTTAACGCGGTTGTTCTGTTCACATTCGCTGTACGGCTGTACTGTTGGGGAACTCCATTGGTTGTATAATTAATAGCAAGACAACTAAATAGTAAATTTTCCAAATTGAATTGAATTTAATAAGTGTTAATGGTACACACTGAACAATACCAAGAGTTGCAGTTCTATGAAGTAGGTTTTAGTGTGTTCACGTGCATTTATTTTGACTGGCTATCAGAGCTCCGTGAATTTAGAGTTTCAAACGATACAACTACTAAGAATCAGTTGATAAATTAACATATGGGAGCATATTGACACCAACAGTAATGTAAGATTAAAAAATTATTTACATTGGTGTAGTAAAACAGTTGGCTATTCTAGTAGTTTGCTTTAGTTACACAAGTGTTCGAAACGTGACGTTCAACTTGGGGTCTCGCAAAGCGTTCGAAGAAACCCTTGATTTCCAAAGAACCGAAATGGCAGTCATATTGATTCAGAAATAGGATCGGTCAACGCAATATGGAATTTATTAGATACGACTTTTTGCAATTTTTTTCGTTATTTTTACGCAAACAAACAGGAACACAGCAGGTAACCATTCTTTTAGGTTGGGCTTTGATAATTTACCTAGTATATAATAACGCAACCACAACTTCTAACAATGCAACTCAAATAACATGTGAGCAAGTGAAAACGAAATCAAGCTTGGCTTTGAAAAAATTAAGTCATGTGCTCCATTACTTCTGATGTTTTTAATTTAAATATGACAGTTATAATAGTAGAAGTGCCAAGTTGTTTAAATTATCTATCGAATTTTAAATTACACATGTTTAATTAAGAGCAAAAATGGAAATTATTAATGTAGCAGATGTAACATTGTCTAAATATTGGTTTTATGTTAACTTTCAAATATAATTTTTACATGACAGTCGGTGACAGTTATGCAAATATTTCATTCTAGAACATTAATATAATGCGAATTAATAATCGGCATATGTTTCAATTTTCAAAGCCAAGCTTGATTCCATTTTTGTTTGCTCACATGTTATTAAATTTGTCAAAATGGCATTACTCATATTCTGACAAAGCTAATTCACTGAACGATGCCATTTCTGAAACAATGGCCGCCATTACGGTACAATGGAATCTAAGGGTTTCTTCGGCTGCTATAGGATCTCGTTGACAGTAAGAAATAGAGATTCCGCTAAATTAGATAAAATATTCGACATCCGAAATGCTGCTTTCATTCACATTTAATTTATAGGTTTTTTTGTTTCCGCTACAGAGTGAAAAACTGTTGTTTTTATTTTCATGTTTTGCTATTATTCGTAGTAGTAGTAGTAGTTTTGACATTGTTAAATTACTTTTTACACAAATTTCTAATGTGAAGTCAACTATTTTATGTCTTAATTAATTTCAAGATACTTGCATTTGCATGATTCTAATTAAATGTCAAATATGGTCAAATCGTCATTAGATGGAATGATAAAGTCTACACATTACCCTTTTTCTGGGACGTCAGAAATAACAAAATATAGCTTTTAAAACGTATGTCTTACATTGCATTGAAATTCAAAAAGATCATTTAGATCGCAGGCAGTAGACTTTAGAAAGAATTTCACATAGGTATACCTAACCTTTGATATAAGGGATGTTCTAAATAGCACATTATTCAAACCAAGACATTATTGACCTATGTAATTCGACGTTTCTCCTGCCGGCTTGCTTGTTATTGCGCTTTATTTTACTGACATTTTGGACAAATGTCAGATTGACAGTATTATAAAACAAGCCGTACTTAAAGCGGACCTGACCAAAAACGGCAGATTTTTTGTTTTCTCCAGTTCCTTAAAGTTAAATAAAGAGAGAACATTGTTACGTCACAGCAAAAGGGTAATGTGTAGACTAAGGTACTATATTTATACGAGCATTTTGTCCGCCATTTTGAGTTACTGGAAGTGGCGGCAAATTCAAATTCTAGTTACTTTTCAATTAGCATACGGTAAGTCGGAAAGACAAAGATCATATAATTTAATTGTACAGTCTTAAATGAGATTGGTTTTTAAACAAATAAAAAGAAAGCAGACAAAATCGAAACATAAAACACTGTTAACTAACACGCACCTGGTTCAAACTAGAAAACTTTAATATAAGCCGTTCACGACCTTTTTGGGACAGAGTTGGCTATAATTTTTTCTTTTCATGTTGGACTAACTGATTCGATGATGTAGCGGATGCAACTTTTTTTTTCTGTCAGTGTCTGTTCGACATTTTCTTGCCACCACATTGCCAGATTTATTATTTTAATATTCGTAAGAAAATAAATGATTTATCAAATGCGTAAAAATAATTTTAATTTTCGTCAAAGGAAAAGTCAAAATGCCCAAAATAATTTTGTTACAACCAAAAATTACCATTAAACGATGGTACTCCCAATTTAAAAAGGACAGACCAAATTTAACAAAACGCGAGTCGATGTGGAGACGAGAGAATATCAGGCAACAATGTACCTATTCAGAAAATATAACCTTAAACTGAAAACAACCTAACCTAACACAAAAAATGTCAATTTCCATCAGGGAGTTTTGTTGCAACAGAGGTTCTGCCAACAAAATTACTAGATGGTCATAGCCTCACCTGACCCAAAAAGATTGTGAACGGCTTATAGTACCTTAGTTCAAACAACAGTAACGAGTGACAGAACTCAATAGAACTGACAGATACAGTTGACAGCACAGAACAACACCTACACACTGTATATAGATTTAAATAACCACACTTGGATGAAGACTAATTATAATTAGCATCGTAATGGAATGCACCAAGATTTAAATCAGCATGCAGTGTTCGTCTGGATCGAGCAGTACGTACTCCAACGGTTTCTAGTCTTGCTTGGTTGACAGACGACAGAACGCACGGTTACCGGTCAGCGCAGCCAACGGCGTGGCGCTAAAATCCCTGTGACACAAAATCTAGTGGGATAAACTTGCCTGGTTAATAAAGCACTCTAGTGTAGACCTTAGTTTTACTGTTATTGTATCGTATGTTCCAAAGAAAACGCATTCGCAGCATGCCATGACCAAATTGAAGTTTGCCGTAACTGGAGATATACCCATTGATGCAAATGAACTACCAAGTCAGAGAGAACTAAATTACATATTGACCTTGAATTGTTTACCTAAAAATATACAAAACACTTAACAAAAACAATTTTGATTGACCGTTGTGATTATTACACTTGCTGTTGTTGTGTAAATGCCGTCTTATTTTCCTTTTGGCTTGATACAATTAAACGGGTGGCGGAAAAAATATCCCCGGAAAAAATACCCCGGAAAAAATACCCCCGGAAAAAATACCCCCGGAAAAAATACCCCCGGAAAAAATAACCCCCGGAGAAAATACACTCGGAAAAAATACCCCCGGAAAATATATCACCGGAAAAAATAACCCCTCAAAACTAATCAGCTAGGCCAGTGATTCCCAAAGTGGGTAATATCGCCCCCTGGTAGGCGCTGGAATAGTCCAGGGAGGCGATGAATAAAAATAGGGGGCGGTAAAAGAGTAAAGAAAAAGAAGAAAGTAAGGAAATTTTGAAAAACGGTTCGTACAAGCTTTATCTGTTAGTAAACTTGCGTACATATAAAGTCGTAGTCATTAGATAGTGCGGCCACAAATCTATTAATTAAAAAGGAAACCGACTATAAATAACTAATCGTTGTAATTTCCGAATGCTGCTGACAAAGATAGAGCCGAACGTTAACAAATTGATAGCAGTGCAGGAGGTTAATCTTTTTCATTAAAATAATTTTTAATGTTATCTATTAATCGTTACATAATTTTTCTTTTAATATTATTTTTCGTTATATTAATTTTCTGTGTGTAATGCGAATGCTACTGTGGCCAATTTCAGTAAATAATTTTATAACTTTAAGCTTCAACGTGTCCTCTTTGGAACAATATATTGTAATGCACCACATTGTGCTATCAAAAAATGTATGCTATAGCTCATCAGTTGAACGATGCCTTACTTAATGCAATGTCTTAAATAATTGCTTTTAAATCTAGAGTTCTTATTTTCAGGGTGGGTTCGCCAAAATCTAGTTCTCTATTAATTGAAGTTTTAAATAGTATATTACATACCGAGGTAAAAAGTGTTTCATTCCTGTCGAGAGATTAAGTAGTTAACTGAGACGCGTAGCGTCGAAGTGAACTTTATCTCGAGACAGGAATGAAACTTTTCACCGTGGTATGTATACTATTTTATTCGCAACCACTTTATTTTAAACAATAATTGGAAAAATTATTATATTATGATACGACAGGTTGTGACGCGCATGAATGGATCAACGAGATTCCCAGTGTCCCTACCTACTCAGCGGTCGGGAATGTACTTCCCGCTCAAGTGCGGGAAATGAGTGCGGAAAGTAGCGGGCGGAAATGTACGACTTCCTCCACTCAAATGAGGTCAGTAATGTTAACATTACATATATGGTTGCGGATAAATTGTATTTTCAAAAATCTTTGACTATCAATGACACATAACGTCAAACTTGACTTTTAAAATTCATCAAACCAGGTAATTGACAATTGTATCTTACATAAACACATTTATTATTCAATTCACCTAACAATTTCAATGAACATTTTGCTCTCCACTACAATTAGAACGTATTTTACTCTCATTCCAAATCATAATTTTAATTTTCCCTGTATATCAGCCAATGTTTTAAAAATTTTGTACTTGATTATGGATCTACAAGTCATGCAGAGCTTTTTATCGAGATTTTTTTTTTGTAAAATGTAAGATAAACTTTTTCTCCATTTGTATAAAACTTTTTGGGACACACTGTATAACAATTGTCTTCAATAGTAATATGAACACATATCATAAATATCTTTTTTTCCCTCATTTTTAATGGATATGGTATAAAAGAAATTCTACATAATTATCATCATATTGTTTAAACAATATAAATAATTTCGTCCCCGCTCCAAAAGGTTTCTGATTTCAAATAATATAAAAAAACAAAATTTAAAGAAAAAATCATCAAAATCGGAGCTGTTTCTGAGGACTTTCGAGAAAAAGGCTTTATTGACGCGACTACTAAGTACATACTTGCATGCCAATAGAACTGAAAATATATAATCTTCCATTTCTAGAGAGTTTAAATTATATACAGGTATTAGGATTAGTTTTTCCTAATTATACCAAATACCCAAGTATTTGAATGTTTTGAATGGCTATATAAACCAACATTTAGAAATTGTGTTCAATTTACTTTTAACCATGGAAGTAATAACCTCCAACAAAGGTGGTGTGAAGTTATTGTGTAATGGGTATATGTATGTGGTGCATAAAAACTGTGCAAGTGGTATTCGTTGGCGATGTTGCAAATACGGCTCATTGAAGGTAATTATTAACAAACAATTTAATTCATGTGACATTGTAATTAATCAAATATAATAATGCACAATAATTCTTAATTTCTAATATCCCGCATTTTTTACTTACTTATTTATTAATTACTATTGGTTTACAGTGTAGAGCGGTTTTAACTACAACTTTAGAAAAAACAAGCCCCGTTTTGAAAACGGAACTTAATCATTCAGCAAATCAAGAAGAAATTAAAGTAGCAAAATGCGTACAGGACATGAAGAAAAGAGCTAAGGATGTCTTGGCCAAACCAGTACAAATATGCGCAGAAGCTGTGTCTACTCTAGAAGATTCTGTACGTGCGGTAATGCCTTCCGAAGACTCGGTTAAGAGAACGTTGAGAAATCATAAGGCAAAATACGTTCCTGGAACTCCAGTATCTCTGGAAGATCTGACTATTGAAGGTATGATCTAAACTACTTTTATTCAAATTTTTTTAAACAATTTATCGATTGTAATATAACCAAATTTTTATTTTATTTCAGGAAGTTGATGTACCACCGGTGAACCACCCAACGAAAGATTCTTGCTGCATGACAATGGAGCTGAAGCAGACGAACGAATCATCATATTTGCTACAGACGATTGCCTTACGCACCTTGCTAGTGCTACAACCTGGTACATAGATGGTAATTTATATAACTGCTGCATATGTTTTATTACAAAGAAAAACGCAGTTTACATACGAAAACATGTTATGCACAATAGTAGGGCAGTGCGAAGACAGAAATCTTTTTCCTGATCCAACGCACATCAAAATGGATTTTGAAAGAAGCGCGATTCAAGTAGTGAAAACAGTTTTTGGTGACCAAATTCACGTATCTGGCTGTTTTTATCATTTGTGCCAGAGTACTCATAAGCAAATTCAGGAGCTGGGTCTTCAGCAAATATATAGAGAGGACGAAGCTTTCAGAAAATTCTGCGGAATGATGGACGGTTTGGCCTTTTTGCCAACTGAAGATGTTCACAGGGGTATGGAGTACCTCAAACAAAATATTCCCGCTGGTGCTGAAGAACCTCTGAATTATTTTGACACTACATACGTTTCTGGCACTTATAGACGAGTGGGGAATAACGATGATGTTTTACGGCTTCGAAACATTTTTGCAATGTTTCCACTGAGCGATTGGAATGTTCATCAAACAACATTAGAAGACGGAGAACGTACCAACAACCAGACGGAAGGTTGGAATCACCGGTTTTCTAATTTGGTGGGCAAGAAGCACCCCACTGACTGGGTGTTAATAAATAAGATGAGGCAGGAACTTGCTTGCGACAGAACCAAGATCCAACAACGACTCATTGGAAGGCTTCCACCAAAGAAAAAACGGCCAGTCTATAAAGTACTGCAAACTCGCTTAAAGGCGCTATGTGAGGACTATTTAACGGGCACCAGAGACTTAGAAATTTTTTTAAACGCAATACGTCACAACATAAGGACTCTAGAAACTGTATAAATATAAGTGTGTGTTACTATTAGTTCAGTGTATAATTTGTAGTTTTCAAATGTACAAGTACAATAATAAAATAATAACATGTTTAGAAGCTTTTTTGTCAAATCGTTTGCTAATGCGGAATTATCACAAGACAATAGAAGTCCAACTAAGTTTAAACAAGAAATTATTTTCAAAAATAAGTGAATAACTGATAGTAAGCAGTAAACAAATTTGAGTAAAAAATGTGAGAAAATGTGCAAACCTGCAAGTATTTTGAATGGGGGTATTTTTTCCGGAGGTATTTTTTCCAGGGGGTATTTTTTCCGAGGGTATTTTTTCCGGGGTTATTTTTTCCGGGGTATTTTTTCCGGGGGTATTTTTTCCTAGATTCAATTAAACTTAATGCAGTGTAAACTTTTACCTGTTACAGTGACAGATGTGTTCATAAACAAATTTCAAACTGACATTCACCTACAGACTTAAGTTAAGACATGACTAGATTTTCTATCTTTTTTTCCAAGGCCTACCCTAAATGAGTTTTTTTGGAACACACGATACAATTCACATATACCCAAAAACAACCACAAAGAAATCAATAATTATTACTAGCATTAAATAGGTATTAGTTGAAACTACAAATCAAGAAAACATTCAAATATCTTAATTAATTAAGACATTAATATAAAAACTGCCTAAATTATTTTGTACTTATGCTTTTCCGATTTGATAAATGCTTTAGCACGGCCTGCTATGCAAAAATATTTTTTGACTTATAAATTTGCCATTTGCACAACAAATTTGAAGTTCATTTTAAAAGCATCAACTTTGTAAACGTCTAGAAACTTTAGAACATTCAAGTTCAGATTCGAACTCTGCGTATATCAACGAAGTCTGTCTTATCGTCTCCTAAATCAAATTACTACTATAATCACATAATTTTTCACTCAGCTTTACCGCTGAAACTGGATTCATATTTAACCAATTCTAACAAAAATTGCAATGCACAAATCGTCAGTGCATATACTTAGCTTAAAAAGAGTGTCTTAAAAAATTATCTTGGAATATTCAGTGCACGTAGAAAATTCGGCGAGAATATTGCATTGTGTACTATTTCTTCTAAAAACGAAGTTGTTCTAACGTACTACATTGCACTAGCGCAAAATTATCATATACAATACCGCGAGCGGTCGACGAATTGCCGAAAATTTTTGTCAAAGTGTATGAGTGTTTATTGCTTGGATACCAATTTTGAAGCAATAAACACGAATAAACACTTTGACAAAAATTCATGCAATTCGTCGGCTGCAAGCGGCATTTGAAGGACTATTCAACGAACAAAATTGACATTTCTTAGTAATTAATCAATTTTATCACGTCCTCTTTGAAAATAGAAATCTGTTGACGTAAAATAAATTGTTTGTCAAATTTGACATTTCTAATATCATATTTGATTAATTTTACAGGAAGTTAAAGAAATGTCACAGGAAGAGAAAAAAATTGTCATTAAAACTCCGCTAGCGGAATTGTTGCACAATTTTACGCTGATTGGTGGCAAATGACATAAATACTAAATTATGATTGGTGAATAGTTAACTTGAAGGGGGTGAGTTGAATAGTCAAGGGTAATACCACAAGCAGTGGATATATTTTTGACAAATATTTTGTCGTTTCCATGTAAATTATTGCGTTTAAATTTCACGATACAAAATCACATCAAATTTTGAAAATTGATTGATGGGATTGGTTTATATTATCTGAGGGGAATAGTCAATAGTACTATCCCAAGTGCATTAAAATAATCCATTAAATTTTGACGTTTTCTGTCAGAATGTTTTGCTAAGAAATATTTAAAGTAAATTTCAGTATACTTGTCGAGTCGATTTTTTATAATAGATGTTAATATTTTGTAGGTTGTATTCAGCAACATAATTCCTCTGTAGTTAATAAATGTAAATGAAGAACTTGCAGTCTTCCCCACAAATTTGCGGGGAAGACTTCAAGAATCTTAATTTACATTTATTATTAAATCCAATTCCACTTTAAGCAGCAATGGATCAACATCGAATCCTCTGTAGTTATTGCACAGGGCTGGGTCTGCTTTTTTAAGTACCGGTACCAACAGTCCGTTGTTTCAGTCCTCTGGCATACTTTCTTCTCTCCATATCTTGACTATTAGTTCGTAGATCCTTGTTAGTAATTCGTCTCCTCCATTCTTTTAATTCATTATTGATGCTGTCCGGCCCCGCCGCTTTATTTAATTTCGCCGAATTAATTACTGACATAAATTCTTCGAACGTTGGTGATTCTTCTGTATTATCTTCTCGTCTGTTACTTTCGTTTCAACTGTTTTTCCTTTCTTGGGTCTGTGTAGAGAGTTTTTAAGTGGTTTTCCCAATCTTTCTTCTCTATTATCGCCGTTGGTTTTTTTTTGTATTTCGTGTCCGCTTTACATATCCGAACAGTTTCTTATTATCTTTGTTGTTTTCTTCCAGCTTCTGCATTTGCTCGTTTATCCACCACGTTTTTCTGCCTGCAGAGTTTATTTCCTTCATGTCTTAACATTTTGTATTCCTGTAGATCTTCTTCCCTTCTTGACTGTAGCCATTTGCTTCTTGCTAGGTTTTTTTCTTTCATCTTGCTCTTGCAGTCTTCGTCGAACCAGTCCTTAACCTTTATGTGTTTAGCTTCTCCTAGTACTTTCTCTGTCACTTCTATTATGTTGTCTTTAATGCATGTCCATTCTTGTAATAGATTTGGTATGTTTGGTCTGCTCATATTCTCTCTGATAGCTTCGGAGTATTTTCTTTTTACTTCTATGTTTTGCAGCTGCTCTACATTGCATCGTCTTCTGCTTTTTTTTTCGTTCATGCTTTTGATTATTTTAATTTTTACTTTTGCCATTATTAGGTAGTGATCTGTGTCTGCATTGGCTTCTCTGTAGGATCTTACATCGTGTATAGTTTTCTCCCATTTCTTAGCAATTAGTATGTGGTCTATTTGGTTTCTGTCTGTTGTGCCAGGTATCCTCCATGTTATTTTGTCATGTCTTTTGTGTCTGAACTTTGTGCTCACTATGGTAGTGTTAGTTATTGATGCTATGCTGCAGAGCTTTGATCCGTTATCATTTGTGATGTCGTGTATTGTTTCTTTCCCTGCTATGTTCACATTATATTCCTCATTTCCAATTTTCGCATTGAAGTCTCTCATGATCATTAATATGCCATTTCTCCGTATTTTCTCACAGACTTCTAATTTCTCGTAGAATGTTACTTTGTCTTCATTCTTTGCGTCTTCTATGGGAGCATAGACGTTAACTATCGTTACATTGGACTGTTTGTTTTTTAATCTTATATTATGAGATTCTGCCATCTATCGCTGAAAACTGGATTACGTATCTTTTAAATTTTATGCTTACGATGAATGCTGTTCTTTTATGACCTTGTTTGTTTTCCCCCAAGTAGTGCAGTGTAAAGTTTTCTTTATCAATTTTACCCTCTCCTTTCCATCTTACTTCTTGTAGTACTACAATTTCCATTTTATATCTTATCATTTCTTGGGCTATCTTCTCCATCTTACCCACTACTAGAATAGTTTTAATGTTCCAGCTACCGATTTTTATTGTCTTTTTTCCTCTTTGCATTTTTCTTTTTGTTTTTGGTACTCGTTATCCTTCTCATTGCGGTCGTTAACTGATTTCTTGAAGTATGTATTATTTTTGCCTGTGTCATGCCCTTGTCGATGCCATCATTTCTTGTTTTTAGTTTTTTGGTTGTTCAAGTAACTGGGTTTCCTTATTCCATATAAGCATTGCGCAATCTATCCACACTTTTTTGATTCCAGCTTTTACTTGTTTACACCTGGCTCTTTCTATGTTGATTGCTTCCTTCCTAATAGTTGCCTGAATTTTGGATTCTGATCTGGTTCTGCCGTTGTCTATGTATATTCTTGTGCCTATCAGTTTGTTTTTTTTTTCTCCATGATACTTTGTTAATCTGCCATATTTTCAAGTTTTATTATTGCAAAAGGTTGCTGGTTACTCGGTTCTATTAATCCTGTTTTTACCCTTACTTCTGCTTGCAGTTTCTTGATTAATATGGTTGTTATTTCGTTGTGGATGTTCTCACCTTCCAGTTTCATATCTTTTATGGTTATGTTAAGCTCCTTTTCTATTTTTTCTTGTTTTTCCATTAAATCTTCTAAGGAGGTTACTCTTTCCTGCAAGTTTTCCTTTGCTTTTTTTAGGTGTTTAATTTCTTTTGTGAGAATAAGTTGTTCCCTTTTTAACTCTGCTCCCAAGTAACACTAATGATCTTATTGCGATCTTCAAGGTCGCTTTAAAACTATACTATAAAATTTCGAATAAAACCAAATGATCTTCAAGACTGCACCAAGACCACCATAAAGCACCTTCTAGCCAAAAAGGTCCCATCCTAAAAGGGCCTTCAAGACTAAATTTTAACACTATTAAAACCATCTAGTTTTAATTTTATATTCTTAAAGAGTTCTTCAAGGCAACTTTAAATTTATGTATTAAAACTTATTAACTGACGTTTTGCATTTAAAATATACTTACAGCACACTAAATTATTGTTGCATAAGAATAAGTGGTTTTTAAGAACTTTTAGTTTATTTTAAGGTAACTTTAAAACCAATATCGTTTTATTGAACATATTAAAAGACTTTTAAAACGTAAATAAATCTAAAGTGTCTTAAAATTGTTACTTGGGCTGTTGTGCTCTTTAATTCATCCAGCTTGTTTTCTATCCTGCTATTCCTCGTTTCCATTTTGTCTAATTTTCCCATTTTCGGTTTTGGTTATTTTTCTGTCTATTTTGTGTGTGTACCGCGATAATCACCGACCCCGTTTCAGCGACTTGTGTCGTCGGTTTTTCTTTGTACCTTTTGGTCTTTGCGTCTTGTATGTACGCGACCAGTATGCTGTGGTGTACGGTGTGTTGCGTATCCTCAAACATTCGGTGTGGTTTCAATTTGCTTACTGGCAATTTCTCATCTATTTCGTTGCATGCAATTTCTGTTGATTTCAGGGTCTGTCTTACGTTTCTGCTCCTCGATTTGTAAGGCACCTTCCTTCCACAGTTTGACTACCTTCTTGTGTTTTAAGATCTCTTAGGTCTCCTTGGGCCAATTATCGCAAAGATTAGTTGGGGCGAATTTGTTATTTCTAAAATAGACTCTGTGTTGAAAACAACTAGAAACATAACATGGGGTAAGAATTCCAAGAAGAGTAATAATTCAAAATTTAACAGACACGGCTTGTGTGATGCATCTAAAAATGGTGATGCTGCGTGAATATACATTATATCAACAAACAAAAATACCGTCGTAGTTTGGTCAGGGTGGTGTGTTCAAAAAGTAAACTAGCGCAATTTAAAAAATTATATGTACCTCTACTTAAATTGTGGTCAGCTGTCTAGTAGCAAAGAACATATAACACGTTATATGCTCTTTGCTAGTAGCACAAATATACAGGCTGATTTTTTTATCATGTAACAACTTGTAGGCAACCCATTATGCAGACGCATGCATTATGCATGCTTCTGCATAATGGGTTGCCTACAAGTTGTTACATGATAAAAAAATCAGCCTGTATGCATTATAGTTATATAGACTTTATATTTCACCATTTATAAATTATTTTTATGATCGGATTCAACAATCACGATATGGTTACCTAAATCTGTGGCGCATGTAATTATTATATTCAGTTAAGTGTTATCCAACTCCCTACTACCAGAGATTACTTAGCGGGCCCCGTCGAACGCAATGGGCACAGGACCATTTTTGAGCATTTTGCAATTTGCAATATGGCTTGCTTTGAAGAGTATTATATGATGTATGATGACCATTGGTTTAGTTTGTTGTTATTAATTGTTTGAGCGTTCAACGGCGTATTATTTAGCATTAAAATCTGCAACTTTGTTCCAATTTAACTGTCATTGTATCTCTTACCGTTTTTGAGATCCCAATGATGAGCCTCAAAGTTGATTAACCCTGTTTATGTAGAAGCAGAGTTCTGAAAATGATGCTCTATAGTGGTTTTGAAAAATTATAACACAAACTGTAAATTTTATACTGACACTTAGCGATAAAAAAATTAATATTTTACTGGAGTTGTCAAACATTTATTAGAAGATTACAAATTTTAAATACTGCACGTTGATTATGGCAAATACGACTGCTCTTCACCTTAAAATATGCATATCCTAGATCAAAGCACTTAGGAACTTGATAATGGTACTGTTGGAGGATCCACAAATCTATTGTGTTTATTTGCTATTGTCTTAGCTACCGACAATGAATATCAACTATAAAAAGTGATGAAAATAAAATTCTGTAGATAGACTGAACTTCTGCTTTACATAATCCCAACTATGACTTAATTGGAAATAATTGTAGTCTCATTACAAAACGATTTCTTTTTCAGTATTAACACCTACAGTTCCAGCTTAATGTTTCTACAATACTGAAAACATCTTGCCTGCTCTTTTGCCACAATGGAAAATCAAGTAAGCATTACGGTACATTCAACATACTTTAACATAACAACACAGTATCTTCAATAATTTTGTGTTAATAAAATAGGACACTCATTAAATCTTACCGACTTGCAGGAATAACAATTTTATTGCACCCTTCTGTCAAAACATTTATTAAATTTTATGAGTTATCAATTTAAAACAATGAAAGCACACCTAACACCATTTTTAGCGAGTCTTCAATTTGAAATACCGTTGACGTTTTTTAAACTCTTAGCATAAATACGTGGTAGTCGAAAAGATTATGTATAAAACTCGTATCTAAAGCTCCTTTTTTGCACTTTCTAACGCGTGCAAAAAAGTGGCACTTTAGCTACTCGTTGTGTAAATAACTATTTTTGGTGCTTCTGCTGTTTGTTGAAAAAAACTCACCCTAGTAGAATGAGGACAGCTTTTCCCCACCGCTTTTTATTGATTCGCGGATTAATTTAATTGGGTCGCGGATTTAATTAGATTAGATCGCTGATTTTAATAAAATGTCACTTATTTTAATTAAATTAGGTAACGGATTTTATCACATATGTTATAGATATTAACGATACAAGTTTGATTATGAGCATCTTAACGAAACGAGTTTGATTGCCAAAACGAGGCGGTGAGCCGAGTTTTGCGGCAATCAAACGAGTTTCGTTGTGTGCCATAAGCAAACGTGTATTGTTCAATATTTTATCTTCACCAATAAACTCTGGTTCACTGTATAAAAAGAGTGCGGTAATATTCATTACCGCACTGAGTGCGGTAATATCTGTCCATTACCGCACTGAGTGCGGTAATATCCATTACCACACTCAGTGCGGTAATGAAGCTCTTAAGGATACTAAAATTAATTTGGTTAAGACGCTATAACAACACGGATGAAGATAAAATAATTTAATTTCCGGAATGTCGCTGCGGTCATTTTGGATTTGATTACGTTACGTGGTGCTCTGTCTTCGTTGCGCGCGCATGGCATCCCGCTTCCTCTATTTTATTTTTATTTAAAAAAGTCTTTGAACCTTCTCAGGATCGATCCGGCTGCCTTCAGATCGCTAGTCCCTAAGCTCTACCACTGAGCTATGGAGCTTTGTTGGTTTCAAGGGTTGTTTGTTCCATGTCATACTGCAACCTATTTTCAAATTTGTTTTAATTCATATATCTTAGGCGATCTGTTTTTGAATGAATGAAATTAATAAGTTGATTATGTAGACCGAGTTATCGAATTTAAATTTAAAATTACATTTCTTTGACCATATTTATTACTTCTTTGCTTAAATAAACGGGTTTTTTCGAATACCTGTTATATAATTTTTAAAAGAAGGGTTAGCTTTAATTCATTCCTTGTAAGTGTTTAAACATATTTCGACGTGTCTTATTTTATTGAATCGCTATTTATCCGTGGATTAATTTAATTGGGTTGCGGATATTAATTAAATTAGATCGCGGATTTTAATAATTTGAAAGAAAGTTAGATACGTGGATTTTAATTAAATTAGATCGCGGATTTTAATTAAATTAGGTCACGGATTTTAATTAATTTAAGTCACGGATTTTATCAAAAATGTTAATTAACCTTAATTTCCGGAATTTCCCGGCGGCCATTTTGCATTTGATCAAGTCACGTGGTGCTCTGTTTTCATTGACCGCTGTAACCTTTCTCTCTTTCGTCCCGTTATGAATTTTATTTGATTTAAAAAAATCTTTGTTCTTGGCCGGATTCGAACCGTGTACCTTTGTATTGGCAGTCTGAACGCTTGACACTTGACACACTGAGCTACAAGACCTCTGTCGGTTTTAGTGTTATTACAGCAGGCTATTTGCGCAGCCCGTTTTTCAAAGTTTATTTTAATATGAAATGAGTTAATATTTCTAATATTAAGTTCTGTTTTGAATGAAATAAATGATCTGATTATATAGGTCGTCTTATTGATTTAATTGACCTCTCTTTACTATGATTAAATATCTAGAAGGTTAAATATGTCGCGAGGAAATCAAATATGATAATTGTGTTTTTTAGTCATATAGGTACACCTTCAATACTGACAATAGTTTACATTATTTGAAAATGTTCCAAAGTGTTTTAGTTAAATGTAAGTAATTTGAAGTGCATTAGAAATGGTATTAGAAAGTTGTGAAGGTTTTCCAGAAGGTGAAATATTATTTGGCAGATATGAATGGTCACGTAAATATTTTTACAAATAGGCTGTTCGTCACGGCAATCCTATTAAAGTAATGGATTTTATTAAAATCATTGTAATTACAACTTGACATTCTTAATTTCTAAGTTCAAGTTTAAGTAGTAGCTAACTTACACCACACTAACTCTTTATCTACTTAACAAATTCAAAATAAAGAATACTCTTTATAAAATCATAGAAATAATGTGTATTTAGTTTTAAAAAATCTCGGTATAATTGCATAGCAGCTCACAACCATTTCGTAGTACAGCAATGTACTTTAATGAAATTTCTTGTTTTTTTCACTAACATTATATAAACAAAAATAATAAGTGTATTTAGTTTTAGAAATGTTGATATAATTATTGCATAGCAGTTCACAATTATCTCTTAGTATAGCAATATACTTTAATGAAATTTCGTGTTTTTATTCAAAGATTATGTTAATTTTGATAAAATTTCGTTAAAAAGTCGCTTCTTGTAAGAATTTTTAATTTTCACACACTTAATAACATTTTAGAACACTTTTGCGTCAACCATGCTGTTAATGTAGGCTATTTTTCATCGTTTTTAATTTTTCTTATTTTTGATCCAAGAATAATTTACATTTTAGTAGGCATTTAAAAACACCCAATATTAAATGTTGTGCATAATGGATGTTGTTACGGTATTAAATTGTGTTTATGACACCCGCTGATAGGCAAGTATCGAGTGAAATCCGGGAGATGGGGCACGCTCAACCTGGGAAAGATGGGCGTGGTTCACAACGGTGCGCCACAGGGCAAGCGTGTCGTGATATATGTAGGTTACTGTTAAATAGAGGGCGCCACCAGATCCAATATCGAGATTCCCACGTTCAACCGGAGCTGGAGAGTCAAACGGGGCGAGAAGTACTCGAAGTACTACTTCGGGAAAATACTCAAATAACTAGTTCGGGAAAATACTCAAATAACTATTTCGGGAAAATACTCAAATAACTACTTCGGGAAAATACTCAAATAACTAGTTCGGGAAAATACTCAAATAACTATTTCGGGAAAATACTCAAATAACTACTTCGGGAAAATACTCAAATAACTAGTTCGGGAAAATACTCAAATAACTATTTCGGGAAAATACTCAAATAACTATTTCGTGAAAATACTCTAATTGCTATCTTGGGAGCCACGGTGCAGTACTAGACGCGACCATCTACATGGAATGCTTTTCTTCCGCGTCCGGGCCTTACCTCACAATTGTTGTAGCACAGTGACACAGTCACCCTGTAATAGACATGCACAAGACGCAACAGAGACAGGAAAAAGACGGTAAGGTTAATACATCTATTGGATCACTATTAGTGACCTATAAAACACCATACAAAACACAAGTGTGGCAACTCGAAAAGATGGATTCATCGGTACGCCCAGCTGGGAAAGCGCTTAATGTTAAAGGTGGCGGAGCACAGTCCAGCCGGACGCCAGATCCAGGCCGGGAATGAAGGGTAAACGTAGGCTTAAGCCCAACGGCGCGACGCCGTGACGCGTGAGAGCAAAGCCTGAATTTGGGCCCGGGTCATCCCAGCACCCTGTATTACGATACACAAAGCCGCCTGGCGACACAAACTGGCAATACGCAATGATAGATTTGGACAATGAATGCGATATAATTAAAATGGGCTGACTGCACAAAGGTTACCATACAACAGTGAATTTTTAGTCAGAGTGTACGTTACACTAACATTGTATTTACAGCAAATTTGAATGCAAGAAGCGGCGTAATTAAATCTTGCTGACAGAGCAAGCGTTAACTCGCAACAGTGATTTTTAGGCGGAGTGTACGTTACACTAACATTGTATTTACAGCAAATTTGAATGCAAGAAGTGGCGTAATTAAAGCTGGCTGCGGCGCAAAGGTTATTACAGATCGTTACCTTGTAACTTCGGCTGATAGCGGGCGAGGAAGCATTCCACATAATAGTCGGCCAGGTATCTTGCACCTAACGTGGCTAAAGCGAGACAGGAAATGGCTGCATGTCCTAATGGGTCCCCTTTCGGAGTGAATTTTGCGTTGACCTCCCTTATGCAAGCAGTTGACAGCGTAGCCGTTACATGGGTGAATACAGAGATCGGAATCCCGTCCAATTAGCATCGGCGGACTAATTGACTTTACAAGCCTACATAACACTGTACTCCCCGCAGCGGTACGTAAGAAGAAAACGGACTACCACCACACAAGCTCACTCAAACACGTCTCCCTGGGAACTGCCTAGAGACCAGCGCGCGTAAAAGTGCACCTGGGCTCCACGAAGAATCGCTTCAACCAATCACAGCGCAAAATGCGACAGACACGCGGCTGTTCGCCGCGAAGCAAACCCTAGCCATCCTTGTCGCACCCACAGGCTGAATTTTTAAATGTTCTAAAGATTGAGGCGCTTAGCATACAACTGCCGCAACAAGACTAGAAGGGATTTCCAAAATGCCACAAATTAGCAGGGGTCTACAAAATCATTATGCTTACTGGCGTTACAATGTTATGCAATGAAAAATATCTAAAAAGGAGATGAAGTACAGTCAGGCTGCTCTTAAGGCTTAAATGGTTAATTGAATTGCTGAAGACTGCAAAATGACCTGACAATGTCACAAAGAAGTTTTAGTCAAACATTTTGAAGAGTTTGAAATTGAATTAGAGTGGATACTGAAAAAATTTGAAGACATTCATGTAAAAGGTATTGGAAAAAAAGCAAGTGTTAGTTGGTAGGTAAAGTTTGTTATAGTTTTTAAACACGAGGTTGTGTAGCATTTTTCTAATCTTGAATGTATTTATTATAACATTCGCTTTTAGTTTTTCTTGGTTTTGATCGAAAAATACTTATTAATATTTAGTAAGCATTTCAAAATGCATTAATATTTACATGTTTAGTAGGCATTTCAAAATACAAAACACCAAATGTTGTCCATAATGGTTATTATAAAAAACAAATTTCTGAAAAAAGAAAAACGGGGTGAAAATAGAAACACAAATACTTTGTAATAAACAAATATGTTGTTATTATTGCGTAAAATATTTAATAATACAAAAATAAATGTATTGTGATGCTTTTACTGGGGTTTTAATAAACAATTTACTCTAAATCTGCTCTAATTATATTCACCCCTTTTGTATTGTGCCCGGCCAACTAAATTGTTTGTTTCAATTTTTTATAAATAATAAATAACTCTATCTCACGGCTAGGTCGCTACATCGAAATTCAAATTAATAATTTGCTAATAATTATTTCAAAATACACAATTATTTGTACGCATTCTGTATGCTACGGTGTTTAACTGACAGTAATATTCGTGCGCGATATTGGTACCTGCCGTCACTCACATTAATTCCAAGATAGTTGCCGTGTTCGAAAATACGCAAACAACGTGTTTTATTTAAAAGCTCGATTTATAGATTGACGCCCGCCCGTTTGACGTAACCGCCGACGCGGCCGCAAACGTAACGCCGACGTTAAACTATTTGGTTCAAATGTAACCGTTTATAAAATGACGTAGTACGCAAACGCCAACGCTGCACCGCTTCCGTCTGCGGCAAAGTTGGCCAAGATTCAACTTTGGCGTCAACGTTTGCGTCGACGGATTTACTCGACCAATCACAAGGCGAGAAATTTTGCGCGGGATTATTTGACCTGCTGCGCAGGAAGCAAAGCAGAGAGGTTCTCATTCTTAGCAGCGTGTTGTCGAATGTGGATGTGTTTATTGTGTTGTCAGAGTTTTTAGGATTGTTTATAGCGTTAGTTAGTTAGTTAGTTAGTTATTTATTTATTTATTTATTATTATAAGCTTAGCATTAGAAGTTATTTGCACGGGAAAATGGGAGAGAAACGTAAGTAATAATTATTGAGAATATAAACAGAGGATTTTCATAACCTTAAATTTTCAGAAGTAGATATTGGTTTGCTCATCGAGCTAATACAGCAAGAACCCCACATCTATGATAAGTCGAATAGGTTTTTTAAGGACGACATGGTGAAGCAGGGGACATATGAAAAAGTTGGCCGAATATTAAATATAACAGGTAAAATGTTAAAATTATGGTAGTTAACAGGATTCACACAATTTATTGTTTTTAGCCGAGCAGTGCCGCAAGATGTGGAAGAATTTACGAGACAGATACGGCCGGCAAAAAAAGAAACTGAGGGTGACACACTCAGACCAAGAGTACGACGAGGACTACACCCTATGGCCGTACCTCAAGGCGTTGAGTTTTTTGGAGCCCTACATTAGACCCCGAAGCACTTACACGGCTACAAAAGCTGCAACAAGTTGTGCAACAATAGCAGCACCAAGTAGTAAGTATTTATACGCTTGCATAAATTGTTTATTTCATTGTTTGTTTAATGTAAGCCCTGCAACACAGTTTCTCATGGAGACCGAAATAGGGAATGATGTAGTAGAGGACCCCGAAGAGTTGCAGGAGCGTGAAGAATCTCCGGAGCCCGAAGCTTCACAGGAGCCCGAAGAGTCGCAGTAAGGTTATAACAACTTCACCGTATTTGTCAAATTATCTGAATAAATTTTGACTGCGTTTTGTTTATTCAATTCCAAGTATTCAAAATGCCCCCCCCCCCCGAAAAAAAAATGGTTGGATTTGACCGGTTTTTTTCGCTTAAATGTGTAAAATCCGCTAGGACCTTGTGATTTTTTTACAGATACTACGGACACTACGGTCCCTTAAGACCGTTTCTGCAAAATTTCAGGCCTCGGGCGCCCGCAGGACGTAGACACCAAAAATGACGCTTTCAAATGCTTAGGGCCGTCGCGAGCGTCGTTGATAGGTGTAATTCTTTCTTTCAGAGGATGGAGAGACGCCCTCAAGTTAATTTCGATCGCGAGTTCTTCATAGAAGACCCGGAAAAGCTATACAAGTTGCTATCGACGGCAAGACGACTGGCCCCGTACGCCCTTACGCAGTTGTTTGCCAGAAAGGTTTTTGGGGCGTTGGATTACCGATGTAATCCTTCGCTCCTAACCCTGGCACGGTTAGAAGAAACGTTGGTGGCGTTCGGTCGTCATACATTAATGACGGCCGAAACGTAAGAGTTGAGTGGCATATTAGCCATGGCGTTATATGCCAAAATTTCCAATTTTGCTCCGGAAAATTTCACTCGTCGGGGTTGTAGCCCAACCCTGGCGAGGTTAATATACCAAGATATTTTTGGAGCCAACGGCCCAGCGGTAAGAGTGGAGATTGTGCGAAGGCTCCTCGGGAGACGTACGTTTCCTGCCCTGTACCGTGACCCGTACCGATTCATGTTCCCACAAACTCCACCATTGCGAGAACAGCTGCAACCTGTGCTGGACAAGTATATTACGCAGTATTCCGGCGGGGTAGAGCACACCCCTTTTCCAGCAGAGGTACGGAAGCGGAAACGTCTTGCGCGGCCGTCGATCGAGGCGCCAACCAGCAGTAACACGTTGGAAGCCCCTGGACCTTCACACCGTGGTATGCCTCTACCTGAGCAATCAAATGAAGTGTTCCACGGTTTGCAGAAGGTAGCCAGGACCTTCCAAAGTGTTGCAAACCAACAATCAGTAGACGTAACAAGTTCCGAGTCACAGCGATGTTACAACGACGAAGAAGTACTCCCTCTTTTGCAGCTGTGGGGGAAACCCCAAACAAAAGGGTGAGACCAAACGGTAATAAGGTGGCCAACGAGTTGGTCGATGCGGCACGACAGATCGTCGCCCAAATAAAACCTGCCCGGAATAATACCGACAGCTTCTTCGGGCAATATGTAGCGGAAAGGTTGCAGGAGTTGGCACCAGATCAACGCTCTGCTAAACGAAGAGCGATTGTACTTCTGCTTGAGGGGGGGGGGGGATAATTTTAAAATGTAATGAATACATTACTTTATTAGAAATAAACAATAATTTAATTTGTATATTTTTTATAATAGCATACATTTAAGATAATCTCTGAAACTTCTTTGTGACGTGATATGATTCATGTACTTATTTGGGTATTTCGCCACTCTGAAAATTAAAAATTTTCAATATCGGAACGTTTTAAGGGACAACCTTCCCTCGCTAACTTCCTTGTTTTTTATTTTTAATTGTTAATCGTTAATAGCGAGGGCAGATTGTCCCTTAAAATGTTCCGATATTTAATATTTTTAATTTTCAGAGTGGCGAAATACCCAAATAAGTACATGAATAGCATACAGTGTTGTTTAAACGGTGCTGCTAATAACAAACCATTAAACAATAAACTTCAATTAAGCAGGTTGTTGACAAGTTGACTTCAGGTACATTAAATTGTGGAACAAAGAATAAGCATTTTAACAAAGCTCGTATGTATTTAGCATATGTTATAACAAAAATATACAATACCTAGCTATACCGGGTGCTGACTTGCGCGACGCACCATAGGAATTTACATAGTAAATTCTTTATGTTCAATTATTTGCTCCCCTAATTATTTTAGAGCTAAAGTGTAAATACATTTTTTGTAGAGAAAAAAATACTGCATCCATTCATACTGTTGCTAACAATTTTTCATTTTCCAGAACCGAAGAAATGCAAAAAATCAAACTAGCATTTTTACAAAAATCAGTGATGCCATGAAATTATTGAAACAAGCCAGTGCCAACGTAAGTGCGTGCGGGGCGATCATCCAGTCACTGCCGTCAAAAGATTGAATTTATTGTCGTTTTTCTTGTTTTGGTGTAAGTTCTGAACCTCATTATTACACCTACAATTATTTAATAACGTGCTTGTAGTCTTAAACTTAAAATAAATCAGTCTTTTAATGGTTGTACTGTTTGGAATTTGCCGATACGGATATTTTACAATAAACAAGGAGCTTAGTTAACGAACGTCCACCATACTCGTAAAACCATTTTTGTTGTGGACAAGGTCTAGGTACCTTAGAGACATTAAGCTGAACATAATTAATAATGAAACATCAATGACAAACAAACAAACAACACATATTGTCGCTCCGCACGCATTTGCGTTGGCATTGGCTTGTTTCAATAATTCCATGGCACCACTGATTTTTGTGAAAATGCTAGTTTGTTTTTTGCATTCCTTCAGTTCCGGAAAATGAAAAATTGTTAGCAACAGTATGAATAGGTGCAGAATTTTTGTCTCTACAGAAAATGTATTTACACTTTAGCTCTAAAATAATTAGGGGAGCAAATAATTGAACATAAAGAATTTACTATGCAAATTCCTATGGTGCGTCGCCCAAGTCAGCACCCGGTATATACTAATATTGAACATTTATCTTTATACATCAGTATTTGTAGTAATATTTGAAATCTCATCCCTAACCAATAAATTATACTAAAATAGAAACAACTTGAATAATATAAAAATTACCACAGCGAAATTAAATACAATCATTTAAGACAAGGTAACAAACTACTCATGCATTAATTATTATACAATATAATAAAATTATATGACAGTATAGCGCTTTTAAACAACTCAGTTTAAATGAACAAACATTAGATAAAACAGGTAAACAATCGCAAAAATATGGGTATAGTTTTTATAATAGCGTAGTGTTTATCTTCTTAAAGCCCTTTCATTTTGCCATGGAAGAGCTCCTACCGCGGAGGAAAAATACTGACACACAACATCACGAATTTGGTAATATAACCTGGCAGCAGTATTTGTTGATAATCTTCCAACAGACGTCAAAGGTTGAACTTCCGATCTCCATTGTCCATTGTCTTCGTCGTTGGCATCGGCATATCCAGATGGACAGTAAATGTTGGAGCACCCTTGCTTTAAACAAAAATTATGCAATACAACCACTGCCTTTACCATGTGGTCAATATTTGCTACATCGGCAACAATTGTTTGCTTTAAAATACGCCATCTTGCCACCAGAATACCAAATGTATTTTCAATCATCCTTCTTGCACGATACAGGCGGTAATTGAAAATTCTCTTTTCCTTGGTTAAATGTCGTCCTCCATAAGGTCGCATGATATACTTTTTCAAAGGAAAAGCCTCATCGGCAACAAGGGCATATGGCACTTTGAGATTTGTATTTGGAATACAATTATCGTCTGGGACATTCAGTGAACCAGACTCTAGTCGCTGACCAAAAACACTGTTTTTAAAAATTCCACCATCACTCTGGGAACCATATGCAACTATATCCACCAACTTGAATATATAATGTGCATCACAGCTTGCTAATAGTACTACACTATGAGTTTTTTTATAATTAAAAAACAATGATCCACTGTTTGCTGGTGCCTGTATATTAATATGTTTCCCATCTAGGGCTCCAATACAGTTAGGAAAATTCCATAGCTTGTAAAATTCTTGGGAAATTTGTTGCCATTCCCCAGTGTTTGGTTCCTGCAGATATTGTGGAGATAGTACCTCCCATATAACTTTACAGACCTCGTGGATGATCGAATGTACAGTTGTTAAGCCCATTTTATAACTCCAGGCTAAACTCTGCATGCTAACGCCTTGTGACAAATACCTAAAGGAATATTAAATTTATCAATAAACTTTATACATAAAAACCAGAACTGTGACTTACTGTAGAGTGATCGCAATTTTTTCTTCTGGGCAGACTCGATCCGATATTCGCCTCTTTATAAGCTTCGGCTCCAGTTGTTTGTATAAATTATTGAACACTTTTACAGGCATCCTTGTATATTTAAAAAATTGATCATGGTCCTTCTCCTTCATTGAAAGGAATGTGGCTCGATAGAAACCGTCCTTATAGCGTGTCGTGTATATGGGTCGAGTTTTCCATCGTCTCTCCCTTCGTGTAGTTGTTCCCACAAAATGGGCTGCACCTAGTATAAGCATACTTGCTGCAGCCAACAGGTAGTTTGCCTCTTGATTGTCCATTCTCATAAAATAAAAACAAACCAAAATGTTGGGTTAGGGCTGCCGATGCTCGTGGCACGTGTGTCACTTGTCGCGCTTTAACTTGTGAATGCGCCTGCGTACGTTAAACTATACGGCAATTTATAAAATAGCTCGCGGTAGACAACGTCGGCGTTACGTTTGCGGCCGCGTCGGCGGTTACGTCAAACGGGCGGGCGTCAATCTATAAATCGAGCTAAATTCTTTCTGTCCACGCAGTGACCGCTGTTTCTATGCGAGAACAATTTCAAATAAGTTTTACTATGTCACAAAACAACTGACTTCTCGTGACGCTAATGTGCCGGAAGTTGATTGCAAAGCCCATGCCAATAAACAGAGTCACTAAAGTCACTTTTTAGGTGGTAAAATCTGACCTTTCGTCCCTTCTAAGATGCTCCTCGGTGTATCGGCGCTAATCTGCACCTCGATGTCGGCTTGCACTTTGGATTGCTTTTGGATGGCTCTTACTGACACTGGGGGGGTACTAGGCTGCACCACTCGTACATTGCTCGCTTAGGCGCCTGGATAGACTCTTACCACTTCGAAATACTCTGGGATGCACTTTGACCAATTTATGCCTCGTTCTATCACTTGCTAAAGCTCAATATAAGGGAAAAACTTTCACAAAACACCCTGGGCACACTCTCTCAATAAAAAACAACTTTGGTAAACGTGGATATTTTATATTGCACATAAATATCGTTTATTTGGGGAGCTTCGCAAAAACACAACTGACTCTTACAAGAAGCTGGCCCCAACCACTTTTTGTTTCGTTTACAGTATTCTATTTTAGTTGCATGAAATGCTAAGCCTGCCTTGATTTTAATTTGTTTTTACACAAAAATAATGCTATTCTAAAAACATTCTACTGTCAATTATTTACAGTTTGCTATTTAATGACAAATGTGAAATCTAAATTATTATATCTTCTGGACATTTTTACAATAAATATCTGTATTTTTGGTTATGTTATAAATTATTAACAATAAATATTTTTCCTATAAGTCTACTAAAATGTGGTCATAGCAGTATTTACAATAGTCGACTGTCTTATTTCTAAAAATAACTTAGTTTATTTACAAAAATGCAGTTTAACACATGGATAGTGTTATGTGTTGAAGTCACAATTCGTATTACAAAACCATTTTTTAATAACGAAAATTATGTAAAAACTGTCTGAGTTTTTTCTAAAATAACTGAATCTTAATTTTACAATAATGTAGGCCGAAGTGAATAATGTTTCATACTTTTTTATAAATTGCACCACTCAGAATTTAAATAAATCAGGAGATTTTGGTGAGAGTCGATCTCCGAAATTTTACATCACGCTATTGATTCACAATTCTGTTTATATGAATTTATCCCTTTGTATCTGTAAAATAGTTGAAATTATTTTACCTTTTAGATTTTTAATTGTTACAAATTTATAAAAAACAAAAATTTGGTGAATTTTTAAAATTATATGATATCGTTTACATTTAAATAAGCTGAAAGGTGGTGCACACTGGAATTTTGTAATAACGTTCGTCAACTAGTGGTTCAAAAGGAGTTTTATTTTTCAATCAAATCGATGTAATTTTTAATTTTTGTTATAATTTGTGAAATCGTAGTTTAATTTACGATTCCGTTTATATGAATTTGTTTCTCTCTGTATCAGTAAAATAGTTTCACTTACTAATATTTTAGCTTTTAGATTTTTTAACTACTACAACTTTCTGAAAAACAACTCCGTTGTAAAGATATAGACACAAATACTTTGTAATAAACAAATACATTGTTATTATTGCGTAAAATATTTAATAATATAAAAATAAATTTATTTAAATCACACGACGGTCTTATTTTTAAAAATAACTTATTTAGAAAAATGTAGTATGAAGTGCTTAACATTTTAAATTAAAAAGGCGACTACACTGATAGCTGCCAGATTTCCAGCCTTTTTTATGTTGATGACCGCATTCTCATCGTTGTTTTTCTGACTGGGCCTTTTTGCTGGAGCTTTCTTTTCCATGGTTTTCTGACTTCACTGTTTTACTGTAAACTTGGTTGAGTAGTTGATGGTTTAATTTTTTTTCTTCCCTAAGCTCTTCTACCGTTCCTCCCTGGAACCGCTTTTCGCAGTACATCAGGGGGGTGCGGACGTCACTTAACCTATCATGGTTTAAACTGAGTCAGAACTGGAGCGCCCCGACCGGGAGTCGAAATCTCTACCGAGCGCTCGAGTTTCCACTGTGACCTCGACTGCGAGCTGCGGGACCGCTCGCCCATTGAGGCCCCGGATGGTTTCAATTTAAATGCTAAATCGGATTGGTAGTTATCAGTTTCCACTTTAGATTTCTCTGTACCAGCAGTAGGGCCTGTCACATTTTGATGTTTAGGATTGGCTAACAACACACGAGCGACGTTATTGTCCTTGACGTAATCAGCAAACTGTAATCAGCCGTGTGGATTAATAGTTTTTAAATTTTCCCCTCTATAGTAACGGTGCCCTTGTGATCCTAAGTTATGTCCCCTGATGCACTCAAAATGCCTAGAAAGGTTTCAGCTATTTTCTTAAAAGTGATGGGTAGTATAGATAAAATTTCGGCATTTAAAATGCTGTTACTGCCTTTTTCAACTGTTACTTTGATTGATTGCCGTGATTGGTTTGTGAAGTGAAGGTATCTTTGTAATACCTGACTGTACTGCACCCATTTAACGTGATCGGATAATTTGAATGTTAAAACTTTGTGCATTTCGTACTCAAGTTGTGATAATATATTTTTCCCCGTATTCTCAACAGCCTTAAGCCGTTCTGAGACAAAAAACTATTAATCCACCCGGCCGTCTACAGCAGTGATTCTCAAAGTGGAGATCTCTCAGGGGTCGATAAATTCGGTGCATAAAAATGGGGGTCCAAGGCATTTGAAAATCGACCCCCAAACAGGCCGTTATTTAAATCTTTCAATATCAACTTATCGTATGTTAACTTAATGGAAAAGTATATAAGTACTAATTAACGCTTCACAAAATTAAATTTAAGTAGATTAAATTGTAACTAGCTAGGTTCGTCTCAACACACTGCTGGTACATGAGTTTGGACATGTACAGGACGAATGCATGTTGAAACAACTTTATTGCACGCCCGAACTTGCTTTGTTCAATGCGATTGGAAAAGTATCATTTAATTTACCCTCGTTTACAAATAGCATCGACTCCAAAAAATCAGATCTTATCAAATTATGGAAAACCAGTGATTGTCAAAGGTGCTATAAGCAAGTAAAAGAACGAGTTACAGTGGGGGGTCTATGGTATCAGCTATTTTTGGGAAAGGGGTCTTTGGCCCAAAAAAGTTTGGGAACCACTGGTCTACAGTTTGCTGATTACATCATGGACAATAACGTCGCTTGTGTGTTGTTAGCCAATTCTAAACATCAAAATGTGACAGGCCCGTCTGCTGTTACAGGGAAATCTGAAATGGAAACTGATAACTACGACTACGATTTAGAATCTAAATTGAATTCACCAACTACTCAACCAATTTCACAGAAAAATGGTGCAGCCATAAAAACATGGAAAAGGAATCTCCAGCAAAAAGATCCCGTCAGAAAAACATCGATAAGGAGGCGGTCATTAACTAAAAAGAGGCTGGAAATTTGGATTTGGAGCATCTTAATCTTTAAAATATTACAATCAATTTGTTACTACGACCCCTTGTAATCGAATTCTTATTTTATTACTTGCATCTATCAATGTAGTCGCCTTTTTAATTTGAAATGTTATGCACCTCAAACTACATTTTTGTAAATTGCCTCAGTTATTTTTAGAAATAACGCAGTCGGCTGTTGTAAATATTGTATTTATTGTATTTATTTGTATATTATTAAATGTTTTTAGGCAATAATAACAAGATATTTGTTTATTACAAAGTATTTGTTTTTTACGTTTACCCCGTTTTTGTTTTTTCAGAAATTTGCAATAATTAAAAATCTAAAAGCTAGTGAATGCTGCAATTTATAAAGAAGTGTGAAACATTATTTACTTCAACTTACATTATTGTAAAATCAGAGTTAAGTTATTTTAGAAATAACACAAACTGTTTTTGCATAATTTTCGTTATTATAAAATTGTTTTGTAAAACGAATTTTAACTTCTGCACATACTACTATCGATGTATTAACCTACATGTTTGTAAATTAACTCATTTATTTTTTAAAATAAGACCGTCGACTGTTGTAAATACATTTATTTTTATATTATTAAATATTTTACGCAATAATAACAATGCACTTGCTTATTGCAGAGTACGTGTGTTTTCATTTTCACCCCGTTTTTGTTTTTTCAGAAGTTTGTAATAATTAAATGTTTTAGTATAATAACTATTATGTGATTCCCGGCGGACACTATAGACGGATTTTAAAAATAGTACGCTCCCCGGCTACCGCGCTAACATCTGTGGTAGTCGTTAACCCCTAATAAGGGAACTCTTCCTCAATTTCGACGGGCAAGACTAGTCACCTACCCGGCCTAAGGGCAAAGAGGGCTCATAGAACCACCACTTTGTGGTTATAACAGGCCGTTGGCCTACAATAAGAGGAAGAGGAAGCACCACATTTGTTGTTAGGTATTTTGAAATGCCTACTAAAATGTAAGTATTAATAAGTATTTTTGGATTCAAAAATAATAAAAATTGAAAACGTTTAAAAATAGCCTACATTAGCAGCATCGTTGGCGCAAAAATTTTCTAAAATGTTGTTAATTGTTACATAACAGGTCTCAAAGTGTGTAAAAATTATGAAATTTTTAGAAGCGTCCTTTTAACGAAGTTTTACAAAAATTTACATAATATTTGAATAAAACTACGAAATTTTATTAAAGTATATTGCTGTACTAAGAAATAATTGTAAAATGCTATGCAATTATACCGATATTTTTAAAACTAAATACACTTATTATGTCTACATAATATTTGTGAAAAAACACGAAATTTCATTATAGTATATTCCTGTACTACGAAATGGTTGAGAGCTGCTATGCAATTATACCGAGATTTTTTCAAAACTAAATACACTTATTTCTGTTTACATAATTTTTATTGTACATTTAGAAAAAAAGTTTCAAAATGTGTTCGCTCTAATTCTTCTTTTCTAAATGACATTTTATAACGGGTACTTTTTATATTGAATTTGTTAAGTAGATAAAGAGTTGGTGAGGTGTAAATTAGCTACTACTTAAACTTGAACTTAGAAATAACGAATGTCAAGTTGTAATTAAAATAATTTTATTAAAATCCATTACCTTTATACAATTACGGTGACGAACAGCTTATATGTACAAATATTTATGTGACCATTCATATCTGCCAAATAATATGTAACCTTCTAGAAAACCTTCACAACTTTCTAATACAATTTCTACTGCACTTCAAATTCCTTACATTTAACTAAAATATTTTGAAAAATTTTCAAATATTTTGTAATTGAAATAATGTAAACCATTGTCAAGTCTTAAAGGAGTACCTATATGGCTGAAAAAACAATTATCAAATTATATTTCTTTATGGCGCATTTAAAAATAATTTTATTCTCATAGCAATATACATGTTTAGTAAAATGACATGGGCCAGACCTTAAAATCCATTTATTTAGGCAAAGAAGTAATGAATATAGTCGAAAAAATATAATTTTAAATTCGATAACTCGGTCTCTATAATTAACTTGCTAATCATTCAATACCAAACAAGCATTGAAAAACCGGCTGCGAGAATAGTCTGGTGTAATAACCCTAAAACCGACAGGGCCTTTGTAGCTTAGTGTGTTAAGCGACTGCCAATACGAAGGTACACGGTTCAAACCAGACCAGGGCACACATTTTTTTTAAATAAAAAAAATTTACTACGCGGGCGAGAGAGAGGTTGTAGCGGTTAATAGAAGAAAGTGATATGCCATGCGCTCAACAGAAACAGACAGTGGGAGAGAGATAGAAACAAATATGGCCGACGGGTAATTACAGCGATCAAATCAAACTTCGTAGGTGGATAACTATCATATATGTAATTTAATTAGATCAATTAAGCCCGCCGAGTTTAACTATCAATTTAATTAGACCAATTAAAAACAAAAAAATTGTGCCCGCAGGGTTTGATTATCATATATAATGCCTAGTGGGTTCTTGATTATCAAATAATCATTTCTGTTTACACGAGATATATTGTTTGGCAATCGCGCGAGTCCGAAGGACGAGCGTGATTGCCTAAAACAATATATCGAATGGAAACAGAAATGATTTGATAATCAAGAAGACACGAGTTGCATTCGGCTAGATTATATCACGAGTCAATAAACAACGTTTGAATAGTGTATTTTAAATATTAAACGTACAGTTAATGTGGTTGTTATGACAATTGTACTGACAGTAGGTAATGTGATGTTTATGAAGGCGTGTGATTATCACCTATTAATGAGGAAGGTATGTGATTGTCAGTTGCCATGTACATTATCAAAAGTTAGTACATGCATAACTATGCATTTTGCCGTTTTTCATTGGTTGATGTTAGAGGGAGTGGTATAATCAACAGTAATATCCCAAGTGCATTAAAATAGCCGATTAAATTTTGACTTTTTCTGTCAGAATGTTTTGCTAAGAAATATGTTAAGTAAATTTTCCGCTCAACAAGAATCCCGAGTGCGTAGCACGAGGGATTTTGGGGCGGAAAATTTACGAGATATATTTCTTCAGAGCAAAACATTCTGACAGAAAATCATTAAAATTTATTTAGGCTAGTTTACATGCACGCGGGATGTTCGGCGTGATTATTTCCTGAATAAATAGATAAAATTCAGTTGGTAAAGCACCTTTAATAATCATGTTAAAATTATGCACAAGCGATTAAATTTTGACACATATTTAACCGCGGTTAAATTTTGACTTTTGAATTTTTGTCATTGTTAAATTGACAGAAACCATAGTGATTACACATTATTATGGATATGAAGGAAATAATCAAGGGTAATACCACAAGCAGTGGATATATTTTTGACAAATATTTTGTCGTTTCCATGTAAATTATTGCGTTTAAATTTCACGATACAAAATCACATCAAAAATGTCACGAGCCGAAGGCGAGTGACATTTAAATGTGATTTTGTTGAGTGAAATTTGCAATAATTTCTATGGAAATGGCAAAATATTTTAAAAAAATATATCCACTTCGAGTGGTATTTGGGACGACTATTTAACAATATTAATACATAACGATTAACTTTATTGAAAAATATTGCAACAATTAATATAATTATTCATTCTCAATTAAATTCAGCGGAATACTTCCAAAACACAGCATTTTAAAATTTTTAAAAAAAGCCACACAGTTTGTTGGAGTTTAGTGTTACGTAACCTAGCGATATCACTAAGGACAGAACATCGTTCCTAAACGATACTTCGCAACAAGGCTATTTATTTTTTGAGTACGTACATTGTTTTGTGAATATTTTGCATGGTGCCCAATATTCAGTGATATACTGCTGTTATTGGTTGAAAAAAGCAAATGTCTGCAATGTGATTGGCTTATATGTTATAGTGTTGAATAGTCAGTTTAATTCGCAACCCAATTAAAGTAATCCGCGAACCAATAACAAGTGGTGGGGGAAAGCTATCCCCAATCTATTCGCCCTGTTAAAAAAACACCACTTTAAGAAGTTGTTACATAGGTATACTACTAATGGATGCAATATTTTGCAGAGGTATCGAGTACGTCCAGGGGCACTTAATGATTCTTATACATACCATGCATATCTTGTAGCGTTATATGCAATTCGAGGAGCTTGCTCGAAAACCCTGGATGTGTGGATTACTTCCAATGTAGAACAGATTGACAGGTTTAAACATATTGCCATCGCAACACGAGATATACACTCAGGAGTACAAAAAGTATTTCTTATGCAGTGCAAGTATTCTCACAATCCAAAGGAAATACCTGTTGAATATTTTTTTAAAAGAGGTCGCCACAAAGAAGGTTATAATTTGCAACGATACTGCGGTAATTACGACAGGATTATAAAATCCCATTTTAATTATGATTCACGAATCGAATCCATTTACAGTAAAATACAAGACAAAGAAAGCGAATTATGGTGCATTCTATTTATGAACAATGTGCTGCAAGAAAACTGCCTGTCTATATTAGAAAAATCAAATTGCGATTTTATTAATACTGTTGGACATGTTTTCAAGTTTAAATTAGAAAGTGTAAACGAAATTAATTTGAATCACGGTAGCAATGAAATAAAGGAAGAGTTCTTAAATCGCTTTTTATTATTATCAGACCAAATTCATAACAAGGAAATGTGCTCCTTAATAAAAACTGAACTAACAACGCTATTGCATCCCATTAAGATTTCTCAGCATACCCTATATGATTTAGTAAAGGCTTTCATTTGGTTTATTATGGAATGGTCAAAAGGCGAATTGGGAGGAAACTATATACTT